>OMNW01025135.1:0-15841 GCA_900303245.1 Selene dorsalis
AATAACATTAAAGATTTGTCTTTTTCTGTTTAAGTAGCCTATCGGAGCACTGAAGTGAACCATTAATTTGATGAATTACACTGGGCTTTATCTTCTACCTCATACATCTAGATATCATATAGCTACCTCATATTGAAGGTCCTGTTTACATTTTATTAGCCTGTCTTACTGAGCTCATACAGACCATATAGGCACAAGTACAAAGTTAAAGATTTTGTGGGTAAATGTACTAAACTTTTGACTTTTACATTGTGATGAAATAAGTTGTTAGCATATTTAAGATAAACCGAACATAAGGACGCTGCTGTTTTCCACAGTGCGGTGAATCGCTCCCCGATGCTACCGATGGATAAATCCCAGGCATGGTAGTCGATCGCAGAGACGGGCAGCGGTTAGATGGAACATGGCTCTCTCCAGAGGTTTGAGATGCTGTCAAAGGGTTTTCTCCTGGATACCTGTGCTTATCATAACCTCCGTGGTGTTGTGGTCATACTACGCATACGTCTTTGAGCTATGTCTTTGTAAGTACGACAAGCTGTGCTCGTTTGTTATGATTGGGACCGTTTAAAGTGTGGACATCGCAGATTGCCGCACAGCAGTGTTGACAAAAATAACGATATAGACAGAGCCGGAGCTAGCAAAGCGGGCGGAAGTGGATTATGGTTTTCGCTTTTATTTGGTTACCGAGGAATGTAGCCTTTATAAAGTGACTCGTTATTTAATTTCTCATTGAGGCTAAGAAGTTAGTATTAACTGTCGGGTCATAAAAAGACATACTGTTGTTGTGTCTCTGAGCTACAACCTGTCAATCTGGCTAGTCGTGTTAGCCAGTATATGCTGTTCCCCTTTTGAATAACCAAACATTTGTTTATACAAACACTGTTTATTTGTCTCCAGCACAAGGCTTGTGTTTTATGCTATATCGATGTTTTTGTTGCTCTTGTTTTTACAGTTACACTGACCAACACGTTGGAAAAAGGTGAGTTGCTCACTCCTTTTTCCGGTTTTCTGCCCTTTAAAAAACAAAAAGAAACAGTGATGAACACTTATGTCATGGCGGTTTATGTGTGTGTTTTTATGACTGGTGTTTTGTGCTTTCAGTGGTTTACCTACTAGTATTCCATGTTTGCTTTGTGATGTTCTCCTGGACCTACTGGAAGTCCATCTTTACTCCTCCTGCATCACCATGCAAAAAGGTATCTTGCGTGTGAATTGATTTACTTGGTGTACCAGGAGTGATTCTGTAGCCTAAAAGGAATGTGCTGTTGAACATGATGCATGTCTGCTGCTCTAGTTTCAGCTGTCATACTCAGACAAACAGAGATACGAGATGGAGGAGAGGCCAGATGCTCAGAAACAAATCCTGGTTGAGATTGCAAAGAAACTGCCCATCTTCACTCGAGCTCAATCTGGAGGTAGACTGCGCTGTCAAGTAATCTGTATTATCTTCGATATGGTATTATTTACTTAACTGCTATAACTCCAAAGCACTGGGGTAACTAGACAGGTACATTAGCCACAGTCTGTCATCTCACATGCAGTCTGTGTGTTGAAAGCAAGCAGGAAAGGGCAATTAGCTTTTTGTGTGCATCCCCGTCCGCAGTAATCAGCCAATGTATCTGTTTCATTAGTGCTGATTGCTAAGGCTAAGTTTGAGGCAGCAGGAAGTAAGTGAAGGGTAAGCTCAGCTCAAATGTCGTTCATTCAACTGGCCATCCTCTTGTCTCCAGCTATCAGGTTCTGCGACCGCTGCCAGGTTCTGAAGCCTGACCGCTGTCACCACTGCTCGGTTTGTGAAACGTAAGTCACCCTTTCCTCCCCAATACATTCATCTCAAGAGATTACCCCAGGCAAGGAGATATTTGTAGGCCAGGGCCTATTGTGATAATTAGGTGGTGTTGCTTTTGTTCACTCATTGTCTCTGAAAGAATATCCTAATGATCAATCAGAACAGTGGTTTATCAAAACATGTATGGATGTATGCATTGAAAACAGGATGTTAAGAGTTTTTGTGTGTGCGTGTGTGTGTGTGGCCATGCTGTCCAAATGATATTTGGGAAAAAAAAAGACTTTTATGTTGTTCTTTTAAAGGTGTGTGTTGAAGATGGACCAT
This sequence comes from Selene dorsalis, assembly GCA_900303245.1. Lineage (NCBI taxonomy): Eukaryota > Metazoa > Chordata > Actinopteri > Carangiformes > Carangidae > Selene > Selene dorsalis. The sequence goes on from OMNW01025135.1 coordinate 2,114, forward strand.
CACTGTCCCTGGTACGTTCACTCAGAATCAGATCAGAACAAACGTATTTTAACATATTTATTACTTATTATTATTTATCCCCAATGGAAAGTTGTTGTGTAGCAGTGTTCTTTATTACATATATAAGTACAATCAAAGATAATATAACCCTCCTATATTCAAAATATACCCTGTCAATAATAAATAATATTTACATAGTTTTACATTTAAATTTTCAGTGAGTTTGTACAGACTGACTTGACATCAGACTGACGAGAATAGTTTTGCATATTAGTTTTATTCTGACACTGGAATTTCTTTTTTCTTTTAGGGTGAACAACTGTGTTGGCTTTTCCAACTATAAGTTTTTTCTGCTTTTCCTCACGTACTCCATGCTGTACTGTGTGTTCATTGCAGCAACAGTATTTCAGTATTTCCTCAAATTCTGGGTGGTGAGTGTCTTTTTGTCTAAATTGTTACTCATGAGTTGTACATAGTCAGCACAAAGGTACCTGCACAGTAACAGAGAACTAAACCCTTTGTCATAAATTATGCCTTTTTAAAGCCCATCATTTTTCTCAAGTTTCTTCTTCTCTTGTTTCTCTCTCCCAGGGGGACTTGCCAAATAGGCCTGCAAAGTTCCATGTCCTCTTCCTTATGTTTGTGGCGCTCATGTTCTTCGTCAGTCTCATGTTCCTCTTTGGCTATCACTGTTGGTTGGTGGCCAAGAACAGATCCACTTTAGGTGAGGGTTTACATATTTATTGGAAAACTTCTTAGATTCTGCTCATTAAGCAGCTTTCACTGCTGCCTGAATGACAGGCGAGTCACTTGCTCAAGCTCATTTTTGTTATGTAAGTTATTGAGGCAATAGAGGAAGAGAGTTGAAGCATGGAAACATATTCTCACTGACACTTTTTTTTAAACTTTTGTAGAGGCCTTCTCAGCTCCAGTTTTTGTCAATGGACCAGACAGAAATGGCTTTAATGTTGGCATACGCAAAAACCTGCAGCAGGTATTTGGAGAGGATCGGAGGCTGTGGTTCATCCCTGTCTTCACAAGGTGAGTCTGTCAAGTAACAGCAAACTAAGATGCTTAATTGGCTGATTCTCCTCCTGCTGTTCATTTCATCTATATGTTATGCATGCTTAAATTTGAGGCTTAGAAAGCTAAGAAAAACACAATTGAAATATTAAAGCAGAGGCCAGTAACACACTACAAGATGGATGAGCATAAGAATTATAATATTTTTTGGGGCTAATGAATAAAATGTAGGATGAGGTACTGGATCAGTGGATGGGATTAGATAATGGTCATGGTGCTTTAACTATCCTCCATCTTCTTTTTTTTGGAAATGTATGTGTCAGCCAAGGGAACGGCCACTACTTCCCCTTGAAGAATCGGAGCTCTGAGTCCCAGAACCCCTTATTAGCTAATGAAGACATGTGGGAGGAGTCAGATGATGGCTCTGAGGAAGGAAGCCTAGGTGAGTCACCTTTACTTTACTAATTTATGTTTCCACACAGTACTTAAGAGTACAAATCATTTTCAGTTTCTACAGAGCTTCGGTAAATTTCTGCATTGAGACTTTTTTTTTATTGAAGTTCAGAAATTAGATAGTATTTGCAATTTCAACCGGGATTGCCTAATGCATAAAAATACAGGACATTGGTGGCACCAGAAAGCATGAATTTGATTGTGATCTATTTGCCTTTCCTCAGTAAACAAGTGTTTCCTGGATTTTTTTTTAGCAACTATTCAGATTTATTGTTAACAGTTTTAAAGCATTTTCAAACAAAAATACCAAACGATAAACAACCAATTAGCTGAAAGTGTACCTATTGATAATGGATATAATCATTACCTGCTATGCTGGTGGAATTTAAAATTGTCTTGAAAAGAAAATCACTGTAACTGTGTCGTCAAAGAGAACTCTCATTATTGCCCAGCGTGATGTTGATTAAGTGAATGTTAAATAGTTACAGATTAAAACGGAGAAAACCTGGATGGTTCTATTCTGCTGCTTAATGTCCAACTACAACTTCTATAATCTCAGAAGTATCACAAGTCCTGCTAATGTATGTAGTCAAGTTAAACACTGTCACAAAACTGAATAGTATCTTCTCTTCAAAACAGGGAAGGCGTTGTTATTGTTGTCACTGCACACTTGCTCTAACTGATAACTTTTTAATTTTGTTTTTATCAAAACCCTCTGATCTACATAATGTGCCATATTTCGAAACCACCAACCATCCCACTGCATGTAACCTCTCCCCTTCCTTCAGAAACTGTTATCTTAAAGTTAAAAAAAAAAAAAAATTAACTTCCATCAACAACTTCTTGAGAGACAAGCTGTGCATAGCTGTCCAAAAGCTTATTATGTGGTTAATTATTGTTTTTTTTTGCTAATTTTCACCTCTCAAATGCACCGTTGCACTGTTACCTGTGATAATGTGTGCAGTCAAAACAAAACCCAAGATAGAAAGAGACAAATGCATGCTGGGATAGCTTCACTTTAACTGCCCTCTCAAGTCTCACAGATCCCACTGCCTTTATGTGTAAAACAACAATCAATACAGATGGCTTCAAATCAATGCCTACATGTTAAAAATTGTCTTAATTTTTGCAAGAAAAAGACTTTACATGATTTCCACAAGTTTGATTTAACTGGTTTTAACAATAGAGGAATGTTGCAGGAACCTTGAAATACATTAATACATTTAATTTATCTGGATCCATCTGATGACCCAAAAATTTTAATGTTCCATTTACACACGATTCATTTTAAATGACAAAACAAACCAGTAGTTTGTGTGAGCAGCTAGAAGGATGACACTTTATAACCTTGAACTAAAAGAAAAACATCTGAGGAGTGTGACTGTGAATGTTCTGAGCTACAGTAAATTCCCATGATTTGGAGGAGTCACACTGTATTTTAGTTTGCTGTGTTTGGATTGTAACCATAGTAATATTCTGCTACCACCTGGTGGTCATACGCAACACGATGCTAACTACTTCATGAGCTCAATCACTAAAAGAACAAAAAACATTAATTTACACATTTATGTGTTTTCTTTTTTTTTTCCTTCCAGTTGACCAAGACCCCTCTGTCACAATAGAGATGGAGGAATAATAATTTAATGTAAAGACAATTTACAGTGGTACAGAGGATGGAGATTTATATTGCACACACTGTGTTCCATGAGGCAAATGCATTCCACATCATACGGATGGTCAGACACTTTGAAAAAAAGAAAGACTGATGGGGGCCAAACAAGTGGATTAAAACCTGCATTTGGATTGCCATTGCCACCTTTACCCTGGCATTTTACATAGTGAAAAATAGAGGAACTCATTGGATGAACAGCAGCAGCATCGCCTCTCCTCTCATGGATGGACGAAAAACAGTATCAAGTTTGATTCGGAAGAAAAAAAAAAGTCAAATATTACCTCACGAAAAGGCAACTGCAGTTTACCACAAGTCATATATTTGCTTCTTGTTGTTCATCTCGTGGTACTGGCCTATGTGGGATTTTGAATTACTGTTAATTGGGAAGCTTCTGTCTGGCATTGTGTTTTTTTTTTCCATATATGCCTCTCTTAAAGTGTTGGGGTGAGTTTACAGTGTTGCACCTTTAGAGATTGGTCTGTGCAGTGTGGTATCTAATGTGACCTCACACCCATGATGCTCCAGAGCTCTCTTGTAGTTTTTCAGTTGCCTGGCCTCTACCTGTTTGGAACTTGCAGCATATTAACATTATTTTATTGTATTTTTTTCAGCGAACATAAGCATATTAGAATACCTGACTTAACCTGCGCCTTATTAATGTATTTATACCTGTGTATTGGGAGTCCACTTCTCCTAAGAATGTATCCAGCATCCTGCTTGTGAGTAGATCGTGCCAACTTTTTAGGCACCTATTTACAAAAGAACCTATCATATGTTTGAAGAGAGTATTTCATCATTACTATTTAATATATAGTTAAATGCCCTTCCCAATGTCTGACCAGGCTGGTGACAACAGTCAAAACTAGCAGACATTTGTAGCTGTGGTTACAGCTCATTACGCCTGATAACTAATGCTGACATGTCAATCAGAGTATTATGGCAAACTAATATAATATTGATCATTTTTAAATGGAATCATAATCTGAATATACTGTATATCATGACTTAAATGCTGGAGGCTACAGTGCTGATTACAATAAAAATGCACTGGTCGATTGTGACTATAAAGTCTGGGACGATCTTATAAAACATACTGTGATAAACACTTTTGTTAAAATTCATATCAGCCACCCTGGTAAGATCACACTGCTGTGTGGATGCTAAGTGATAAGAAAATAGCTTTCATCATGTGTAGAAGAGGACATAGGTTCTTTTGTGTCTGTGTTTTTTTTTTCATTTTTGATCTTTTATACATAAATATATATGCATATACATATATATATATGTGTATGGTTGTACTAACTGATCCTCATCCACTGGTTGGTAGAGTTCAGTGCTTTTCTGCAATATCATGTTCTTCTGATTATTTTTTACTACTTGTGTTTAGGTATCTGAAATTGTGAATACCATTGAAACTGATTCTCCTCATCAAGGTTATTTGGTTTATGGACTTATGTATTTAGCCAGTGTGCTTAATTGAAAACCATATCTGTCTGAGTTAATCCATTCATCCATTACGAGTTAAACATTAAGCCTTTATCAAATTTTGATGTTGTATGATCTTGACACTTGCTTCATCAGATGTGTTTTTCTGTGGTGTTGGGTAAGCCAAATCAAATGCTGCTCGTGTCTGAGAAATACACTGAGTCATTTACTGATTAAAAATGTTGTTTTTATCTTAGGTATGATTTGTTATTTGAAAGCATGTACAAAACATTAGGAAAGATGTGGATGTTGAGCGTTTCATGTCGTCTTGTGTCTATTTATTGTTATGCTTATTCCTGTGTATTGAGTTTACTGATTCATAACTGCTGCAGGCGGTGTCTTGTTCATTTTGCTCCATCAAGTGACACTTAACCTATTGAAGCCATGTGCTTTTATCAAATAGTAGGATATTTATAAAAATGAGAAGATGAGAAATTATACCCATTTTGCAAACAGGAAACGGGAGTTCAGCATTGCTAGAGGACATACAGTCCCTCTGATCTGTCTCTGGAGTATGTGATTGTGGCGCTTCCCTTTTTTAAATGCATCAAAACCACCAAAAATACTGACACAGTTTCATTTACTGTTCTGTCTGTTAACAAATATAAATTCTTTATTGATCCATCAGTTGTTGTAACATGCAAAATAAAATGCTCCATGTTGAACTCTTTACAAGGCTTGTATTCTTTCCATAGTATGAGTATTCACAGAAGAAAGCATTACTACAATCAGGTAAATCATTTTGTATAATTCTGGGAACTAAGGAGATGATATTGCGATATTTTTGGCACAACAAGGAGAACATGAAATGCATTTAAATAAACGACAAAATAGACTCAAAACAGATCACCCATCATGTTCCTCACGTTGTCCTCTGTTTAGTCGGTGCCAAAGTACCTCTGTCCAAAATGTGTCGGAGCCACTGGGTGAACCTCTGTGGTCAAGATGGTGATATCTGGGAACTCCTGGATGATAGATTTGGCTCCTAGAAGAAACGCAAGAGGTATTACTGAAAGGGGTGGACTTTTATGGGTAGTCTGCTGCTTTACTTCAGCCAGAAGTTGGTAAAAGTGGTAGCTGAAATTGATGCATGAGTGAAAGACAAGATTATATTGTGAGGTATGGAAATAATTAATCCTCAGGGGATGAATCCTGTTTACTGCTCCTTCAACTCTTCTCTTTACAGGCTTCTTCTAAACACAGTGACCATATTCCTGTCCACCTGAGTTGCACTGAATCATAACAGAGTCTTACATTACCTGTTTGACAAACGGAGCGAAAACAAGCTCAAACTTCATGTTTACTCAAGGGTTAGTGTAAATATTCCTAATGGACCGTGTGCCTGTTCCTTTGGCATTACATAACATTATCCTCTCAGCATGTTAATACTGCAGTGGCCACTAGGAGGCTTTAGATAAATGGAAGTATTAAAACATTTTTTTAACATGTTTGCCTTCAGGAAAGTCTATGGGGTTATTATATATATCAACAGACTTCATCCACTTAGGAGAATTAAAGGGTTTAGAAAATCTAGTGGTAGCATGCCCTTAAGATTTCAATATCATGGTAAAGTGGAATTTGTTTTTACTCAGTGACAGCAGTCAAAGACAGGTCAAGGGCTTACATTTGAAACCCTTCTCTGGGAAACCAGATATCTACATTAAATGTCATGGAAATATGGTCTGTAATTGATGGAAAGATAACTCCTGAGGTCCACAAATGATAAATAATTTCTAATACTATAGGTAAATCCTTAAAAAATTGTTATTTTTCCAGAAAAAAATATATTTAATAATACATTTTAAATAATAAAACCTCTCTGTTCATTAATTTAAGACCACTGTTGGTCGAGCTGCTGGTTGATTAAAACTTATGACTTATGTTCCTCAGCACAACTCAAACAGCATAATGGTTACAAGCACACCACTGTATAAAGACAGTGATACCACAAAGAGAGAGAAGTGGAGAGGAGACTGGGGACCGAGAGAGTGGTCTGGTGGATAAATAAAAGTAAATTGGTAATGAGCTGCAGTTGCAGTGGTATACCATGAGGCGTGGAGAAGAGGCTGAGGAGGATAATGTGTTTGGGCTGCACTCCGTGCTCTATCAGCACCCTCACCGCTTCAATCACCGTGTTGCCTGTGCCTGCAGACACAGAAAATTCAAGGTTCAATTCACATTCCACCTTTTTTGCACCTTTTTCACTACTTCTACACAAATAAAAACTGAGTTAAAGGAAACTTCATGCATCATGGGCTGATTGAATATTAGATGAATATAATATAAGATTTAATACAAAACATTTTCAAATCAAAAGCATTAAAATTTGTTTATTTGCATATTGCAGATGCATTATTATTAGCATGAAAAAAGGTACTGCTGATTGATCTGCCCATGAGTTTTGCCATTTGGCAGGCTTACATTTCTGACCCTGTTGGCATACATCAACGTAACCCTACGTTCCATCTCACTGACATAATAAATCATACTTTCAACCTGGCTTAGTTGACATCATTTATTTTTTCAGAAAAATACTGCTTTTTGGCACTGGGAAACCAGAGCTATTAAGATACTATTTTTGTTGGCTCTCATTATGCTATTCAGCAGCTTGGTGGCTATCTCCCAGGCAGTGTATAATTTTCACCATGAGAGCTATAATTATCAGAACAGTGTGAATGGGCCTGTATGATGTGGAAATGCAGACTTGGTGTGAAGGTCAACTCAAGGGAGATTTCTCAAAACGGATAAATACATGGAACTGTTTTTACATTTGCACAAATAGGGACATCTCTTGACATTTAAGAGCTTCTGAAGATGGTGAACTGGAGCCATCAGCAGGATAAGCCGTGCTCAGTAGCGTTGGGAAAAGCAATACTTTAGAGAGTACTGAATCACTAGAATCAGTTCATTTAAAAGATTTGTTCAAAAAATACGGTCACCAAATCGTTCAGTGCTTGGCAGGAGCCCTGGCTGCATGGTGCATAGTCTGGCTCCCTAAACTGATACACGACTGAACCATTCACGTTTCAGTTCATGGCTCAGCCCTGAGGCTCACATTCACTGTTTAGTACGTTCAGCGAATGTACTGATACGTTTGTGAGCACAGACGTTTACAAGCGACACAACGTAGAATGGACGTTCAGACATTTGCGAGCAACGTAACGACATGTTCGCCAATGGCCTGACACTACTTTCAGTAGCAGGTTCAGTAAACGACACGTTTGTGAACGTGTCATGTCATTCGCGAATATGTCACTGTGTAGCTTGTAGTACATTCAGTGAGCGTACTGTTTATTAGCAGGCTACATTCAGAGAACATACTACACAGACTGAATGTGAGCCGCCAGCCCTGAGTGACAGTATGTTCACAGTGTAGTTTGTGCCTTTATGTGCTACACAGACGTTCAAGAGTGACACAGTGACATGTTCGCCAACAACACAACACCACATTGAGTGGAACGTTCAGTGAACACGTTGTTAACTGAACGAATCAGCGTAGCATGTTCAGTGAACGCATCACTGAACATGCTTCGCTCCCTTGCAATGAGAGTCTCCGCCACCAGATTTGCGAGTGATTCATGGCAGTTCCACTGTCGGCCTGCTCAGAAGAACAAACCAGGTTAGGAAGAGATTCTGTTCAGTTTGTTCACTAAAACAATTTGTTCCTTTGAACGAAATGTTTGTGAATGACACAACACTAGTGCTCAGCCCTGTGGTACTCACTAAGGATGGGGTACATGAGCAGCACTTTTCTTCTGTACACGTCTGGGGGGAACTTGGCGTAGTAGACCTTGGCTTTCTGCGTCTCCTCATCACTCTGGATGAGGATCTTACCGATGCGAATGGAGCGGCAGCAGTCCCTGAGACCCTGCTCCATGGCCTCACCTGTGGAGAGACAAAGACCACCACTGGGTCAAAATGTTGTCCATCTCCAATAACCTAGCACCTAAATGTGTGTACGATGATGCCCTTTGCAGTGAGGCACATAGTATGTTATATCTAAACAAAAACTTGAAGGGGTTATTTTTACACACTGTAACACCCTGCTGCAGCTTTTTAATGGTTTGTGGCATACTGGTTGTTTTGATTAAAAAATATACTTAACTGAAAAAATCCTTACTTACATTAAAAAGGTGCAGATGTTTCAACTTACATTATTGGCTGTGGATGTGTTGCCTTTAGATGTAGTACTTCAGCTGCACTGTGTGTCGAACAGGCCTAAATGTTATATTTCCAGACCTAGCATTACTGTTGTAGAAGAATGTTACATTTTTCCATATGACTGTGATAACAGTCTAATTAAATCTGACGGAGAGAGAACGAGAGCGAGTCAGTACCGCTGACTGCAGTGTCCTCAGAGAACATGCTTTGCAGACTTCAGAACTGCATCTGACTCATAACTCATGTACATTTTTCTGATATATTATTTAGTGCTCTTATGATCAATCAATTTCACTGAAGGAAAAGAGCTGCTGATAAAAAGTGTATAATCAAGTCCACACAATAGCCTTTACTGATGACTGAGTACAGAACAGAGTGTGCAGTGCAAGTGCACTGTTGGCACAAAACCTCTCATACAGTAATTTGTGTCCTTGTAGAAGAAAAGACCCCGTCTTGATTGGTGGTCGAACTTACCACTCCTCATAATGCTGACTCCACAGTTTCCTCTTTCAAACTTGACACCTTCGTACTTGTACCCTGCGGAAAAGAAATAAAGTAGGTGTATTCACAAAGTTCTGGACAAAGTTCTGGACAAGTCCACTCAGTCATGAACCACAAAGCAGGTCAAACCATAAAGAACTGATCTATTTATACAACTTATGTTACTGTAAATGGTTGACTGTGACTCTCTGCTTGGCTAAGTAGGATTGTACATGTCAGAGCACAGATTATCAGATTTAAACCAGACCACTGACTTTGTTGTTAGAAAGGTGTCCTCACCAGTTGGTGTGGTCACTGTGCACTCAGAGTATGGGAGTTGGTTCAAGCCTTCTTCAACCACGAGTCTGATCTGTTGTTGTACAACAAAATATTATATAGTTTATAAAATGTACACAAACACTCTAAAAATATTTTCTATCTAAGTCATGTTCTTACCAGTCGGTCAGCACAAAACACAAAATCTCCTCTGCTTGTTGTTCTGAAAAGATAAATATTAGCTTGATTAGATCAATTGATGGTTTTGATCAATACTCGGCACTGCTCCAAACCAGTGATCTCATCTTTTAGTTTTAAATCTTTACCGCACTGTAAGGAACTGAACAGGATCATCACTCTGCATGTATCGGTAAGGTAAGTATACAATTTTTGGTATTATGTGCACATATCTCTCATCATCTTGTTCCTGGTCTTAATTGAATGCAAGCAATGTTCACACAGAATAAAATTCTGTAAAAAAAACATTAGCCATATTTTTTAATGACTTAAGCATTGCTTAGTATTGAATTCCTCATGTCTTGCACATCTTTCCCCAGAATTCACCTTGACATATTTGATGCTGCTGTAAACTTTGTGACGTCAACTGGAAATGGAAATTAAGAAAATAGGAAAAATATTTTCGTACATAGAGTCTATTGTGTAGGCTGTGCACCAGACAGGACAGAGGACATAAGACCATGAGGTCAATCATTACTGAGGAATGTTTTTTTTTTGGTGACCAGATCAGATATCAGACCTTAGGACTAGAAGAGTCATTTCTACACTGTATTTGTGACAGTTATATGGAATTTATAACTTGGATGTTGCCTTTTCACAGAGTGAAATGCTGCCTAAAAATCAACTAATATGATTTCAGTAGGAATGGGCATTTGCATATAATTTTCACTTGACAAAATATTTTTTTTTAAAAATGTAATTTTTGTTAGGTCCTGTACAAACTAGCATCTCCTCTCACATTTGGAGAACATGATTTACAGGCAGGGGCACTTCTGTAGCAACACAATGCTTCATTTCTGACTTGTTGTGACACATTTCACCTTCAAAAACACTGCAGTCCCTGCAATTTGAATAATTGCACTCAGCCATATTGCGATTTTCGAAAAAACATTTCTTTTAACTGTTCGGCTCCAATGAGCACATAAGGGTTTCTCTTGAAGCTGAACTGGAGGTGTTACCTGAAAATTGTAATAACACTATATTAGAGGTTGCACCACATCCACCGGATTTGCTCCTGCGTGTTGTCGTGGTCTGCATGTGGAGATGTAGGAGTGGGGACTCACTTGTCTCTGATTATAGTCTGTAATTCACGGATCTGGTCGTTCAGAGGAAGCAGTTTGAGCTGAGGGCCCAGGTTGTCCTGGCTGACTGGCTGCACGGTTGCATCACTTGGCTCAGGGCTGGTCAGCACTACAGGGACATTACTGCTGTTGTTGTTGCTGTTGTTGTTTGCGAACCGCACTTGCTTCATCTGGTGCTCCTGTCCACTGACACCGTTCACGTGCTGGTCGTGGCACAGCATCCCGACTACGAGATTGGCAGGGTTTTTTTCTGATAAACTGTGCTAAGGGCAGATACCGTTTCTCGACCCACTTACGAGAGCTGCCTGACAAAGACGAGCAGCCTGACAACAACGTGTTCCTCCTTTAGCCTCGACCCCTGTTTTTACATTGAATTATCCGGCTCACGAAGGTACTGGGTGGACACCGCCCACCAGGACCACATTCGCCAACCTTTAGAGACTCAGTCGGGTCGTGTTAAAATCAAACTAATGGTCGGTATCTCCTTCAGTGGCTCGTGAGACGGCTGCTCATGCTCGCTTGCTAGCTGTGACTGACTGACAGCGCTGACGACGGACGGATGTGACGTAGCCGGCGTGTTGACTAACCGCCTTCCTCCTTCGTCAACATGGCGCCGATGTTGGCACCGCTGAAATGTGGCTTTCACTTTCAAAGACGAAAATTAGCGCTTCTTATTCGACAGACGAGCTCATATCACATTTGGAGTAAAAGCTACGATGAGAGCAGGGGCAACCAAAAAAGGCAAAGCACATATCTGGTGAGTAAGGACTCCGGGGAGTCGGGCGGGTGGAGAGGACACAGTGTTTTGGTGAGACACCACGCAAGGACAGATGAGGAAAGTGTCTCGAACTAACTTTCGGGGAAGTTAGATGTAATGATTTTGTCACAGTTTGTCGATTGTTTGCAAAAGAAGTCGATGTCATGCAAACAATAATATTGTTGGTCGAGTTAACGCCGCGTTGAACCACAGCCGGCTAACTTGCTATGAGCTATGATAACAACTAGTTTTCGTTATCTGTGTTAACTGTGGCGTCACGTCTTTTAACAACATGGCGAATAGATAAAACACGACCTGCTCTTCTTCCTCACCTTTGCACAGAAGATATAATTTACTTTGTAAATGCTACGACCTGTCGGCGGTCCTGGTCACGTGCTGCTTGACCAGTCAGTAATGTAAGATAAGGATGGGGACCCAACGTTACTGCTGATGTAACTGTCATCACGTGCTCACAGTCAGTTATTGATTACCTGACATAAAGTACTTTTCAACTGACACTCACTTTCCTATTTATTAATTTAAACATCTTACATGAAGTTACCAAGTCAAAAGGCTGCCACCAAAACTAACTTTAACATGCTCCTTGGTCCGGTTTCTGATATTTTGTCCTCCCTTGCGTCACTATTTTAGTTTTAACTCGGTGTACCTGCTGCAGTCTTACATTTAAAGTTTTTGTGATGTAAGGTCAGTTGACAAACCAATCACACATTTGAGATTAATGTATTTTTTATGATACTGGAATATGTAAGGTAGTGTATTCACAAAATCGTTGTGTGTAAAGCATCTGCCTAAATAACAGACAAGGGCATCATAGATAAGAGGGTTGCATTGATATTGCGGCTTCAAAGAGATAAGAGTATTAACTATTGTCCAATCCATATCACCAATAAAAATGTGTGTTTGTGAGAGTCTTGCTGTAAAATTGTTCAGTATGCTTATCTGTAACCACCCACAATATGTCTGGCATTATCATGCACTTGGCACCTGTAGATGTTGTAGTTGTTGTCATTCTTCATAAATAGTGACTGTTTTTTCACTGGCTGAGTGGCCCACAAACATGTTGTACAACAACATGCTTGAATTTTTTTTTCTGAACATCAAGCCACAGGCTCTGAAATGTTGTGACCTTAACTTGCCTGCACTGATTAATTATCTTATAGAGAGAAAAAACCCCAGCCATCAGTCAACTTTTCCTCTGTTTGATATTTGTTTGGTCCGTACATCCCCAACCTTTGCATGACCTTTCAACTCTGACTTTGCTGACTTTAGTAGTTAGTTGAAAACACAGGGAAGAGACTGTTTTGTTTGTTTTCACCAAAATAGTTGTATTTTTTAGCTTATTTTACTTTTTGTGAATGATTTATTAGTTCTGATCTTTCTTACTGGGTTTCAGTAATTGTGAATGTTCCATGAAATCAAACAACAGAAATGAGAATGAGCCACCTCATGTGTTTCAGTTGAGTACCCCTCCGCACTTACGGACAGCCACATGGAGCACAAACAGGAGCGAAAACTGTCGTCGCATTTTAGAGGCAACAAAGGTAAGAATATGTGAGAGAAAATTAGTGTCTGTTCTCAAAATCCACACCAGAATAACAACATACAGTATATTCATTGTTTCCACAGCATTTGCAGGTGACAGACAAACGAACATGTTGGCATGGACATGCGGGAGGAGGGCTAAGTGCAGATCCAAAAAATGTGGTGAGTACAGAACCCTCTTAGCCCTTGGTAACTGAACACTTAAAATTATTGTTATAGCAAAATCTTGCATATGTATACTGTATAAGGAGTACAAATAAAGTAAAATTAAGGCAGGGGACTCTGTCTGCAACCTGTGATTGTTTTAATATTCATTCATCAGAAAATTTCAAAAATACAGAAAAATGCCTTCCCCAAGTGACCAAAGCTAAAAGTGTTTTCGCTGAGATCAATTTTTAGAAACCCAGGTCTACAGTTTTCCTTACTGAACCTGAAACTCACATGTCTGATGACAGAAATTTGAGAAACCCTTGACCAGTCACTCAGTCGCCCAAATCTTGCTTTTCTTCTCTTTCTTTTTTTTTTTTTTTTTTACTCCT
>OMNW01025138.1:0-12835 GCA_900303245.1 Selene dorsalis
TACATCATGTTTCTAAACTCACTGAAGTGGGAGAAACACGGCCCACGGGTGAACCGTGCCGCCGCTGCAACTACTTTCCTGACGGGTAGGAACACAGCGTTACCGTGGTCCGGTGGTCCTACCGGCAAGAGCGCCGGCAACGGCACCGGTACCGACGACGGCAACGGCACCGATACCAACGGCAACGGTACCAGCACCGGTACCGACGACGGAAACGGCACCGGTACCGACGACGGAAACGGCACCGGTACCAAAAGCAACGGTACCGACGACGGCACCGGTACCGAGGACGGCAACGGTACCAGCACCGGTACCGACGACGTCACCGGCACCAGTAACGGAAACAGCACCGGTGCCGACGACGTCGACGGCAACAGCAACGGAACTGCCAACGGTACCGGCAGCAATGGTAACGTCAACGGTAACGGCACCGATACCGACGGCAACGGCACCGGCACCTGCAACAGCACCGGTAACGGCAACGGCAACAGCACCGGTACCGACCTCTAGGCAACAGTTTAGTCGAAAGCAACTGGACTAGTATTTGTCTATGAAGACGTTTCGCCTCTTATCCAAGCGGCTTCATCAGTTCGTAAACGCATCGGTCTGACTAGTCCCCACTAGTCTGACCGGTACCGGTACCGACGACGGCAACGGTACCGGTACCAAAAGCAACGGTACCGACGACGGCACCGGTACGGAGGACGGCAACGGCACCGATACCGACGGCAACGGTACCAGCACCGGTACCGACGACGTCAACGGCACCGGTACCGAGGACGGCCACGGTACCGGCACCGGCACCGGTAACGGTAACGGCACCGGCACCGACGACGGTAACGGTAGCAGACAGTTGCTACAGAGTACAAGTGCCTCTAATCCTACATAGTGTTGGACAGCTAGTTATTGAAGATTATAATATATCAACAACATGTAAACAGCAGCTGCCAGTTACACTGAGTTACTCAGTTTACAGCAGTGTAATCAGATTACTCTGAGTTACTCTGTGTAATCAGCAGCTCTGTTCGGGGGAATGAGCAGGAGACTTACTTGTAAGACCAACCGTACAGTGAGATAACATGTGTTTTTGAACTCGGAGCCAAGGTTGAGAGAAAGTTATTGTACTCCTCAGCAGGCCTGAAAAAGAGAAAGTAATTAAATATTACAAAGCCCCTGCAGACAGGTTTATAATTAACAGAGCTTCATTACTTCACATTAAAGACTCTTTATGGGGTATTTTTTTAAAGTGATATTACAAGATGCTGATTAATTACAAAAATTCTGCACCTTTTATATATTTTTTTAACAAATATGTTTGAATGTCTGAATGAAGCCTACATTATTTTCCTGTCATACAACAAACTTCCACTTCACCTCTGTGCTCTTTGCTTTTCCTCGTCCGTCATGGTGTTGTTCAGGAAGTCTTTCAGAGTGCACGTGTTCTCCATCCACTCAATCAAACCAATTCTGCAAAGACAGAGAAAATTATTTTGTTAATTAACTTTCTTCCTCCATAAAACGCTTGTATAACAATAACAGTGAGTGTAAATAGTGTAAATAATAAACAGTAACGTTGGTTTCTACCTGGTGGATATGGGGATGACTTGGTAGGTGCGCAGCTGCAGGCCTCTGTGTGTGCAGGCGGCGTCACGACTCAGCACGATGTTCATGACGGCGAAGAGCTGCTCGATGCGCTGGTCCTGACGGAGGTCCTCGCCGCCCTTCACCAGGAACGGGTGGTCCCGCTCGTCGTCCCCACGGATGATCAGGCGCTTGGGCCGACGAATGGACGCCATCACCTTCACCTGCAGGGCGGAGATTCACAGTATCTCGCTGGTCAGCATGCAAAGGGATGTCACACTTACACTAGGACATGAAACCTTTTTGCGTACCCGTTCATCAAAGCCTGTGATTTTTGCGTGGTACTCAGGCAGTGGTTTTGAGCGACCGTCGTACTGTCCTGCAGGAAGAAGACAGACGTTTTCCATGAGCAACATGTAAGCACTAACAGTATGTTAGAGGAAGGTTTGTACAAGACACCGACCTGGGATCTCCAGCTCGTTGCCGAACGTGTCGGCTTTAAAGCCGCTCAGCCAGGGCGAGTACTCCTTCAGGTTCCCGGGCTCCGTCTGAAACCCACGCATGGACGTTGCCAGATCATCCACCTGCCGGACGAAGGTCTTGTCCTTCCTCTTCTCAAACAGCTTCTTGCCTTTAGCTCCCAGGAGTTTCTCGACCTCTTTAGCAAATTTCTGTTTGAGGAAACGTCCGTTAGCATTTTTGCAGTCGGACATGTTGTCGTCTTGCTGAATGATCTTTGTGAGTTTCCGACAAACCTGGATAAACTTCTTGCGAAACATCCCATGACCTTCTGCGTTACGATCCCCGAGCGATGAATGCATCTCCTCGTACATGCTGCTCATCTGCTTCATGTTGAAGTTGGGTTTCTCCAACTCGTTCTTCACGTAATCCCACCAGTCCTGTGACGGCCGGCCGGGTGAAAACAATCAGCGACAAAGGACAATTGTGGAGGAGGATGAGTGTGTGGGTGGAGGTGGTTACCTTAAAGATCATGTCAGGGTTGGTTAGCTGCTGCAGAGCATCCACAAACTTCTTCACAGCTCCTCCTTTGTCCAGCATGCTCCTCAGCCTGTCCGCACGCAAACAATATTCAATACAAGTTCATTTTCATTCCTTAAAAACAAAACACCAGGAAGTTTTTACCTGTTGACGAACTCCCGCTGCTGGTGTCCTCTGGCCGAGTCCTCGAACTGGTAACTCTCGCTGCTGATGGTGAGCGCGTACACCAGAGCCTGAGGGTAACACTCTGCGATCTGCCTGATGCAGTGCTGCACCGCCACAGCTTCAGGCTTGTCCAGCAGGGCGACCATTTGACTGATCCAGCCAATCAGCATCCAGCAGGGGACTGACATCATCTAAACACAGAGGGGCGCACGATCAAATCAAAACTTCTGACTTCCAAAAGCCCCAAAAAATGTTGATTTAAATCTTTAAATTCTTTTGAAAACTTTATGATTATCATTAACGTTTACATGCTGACCTCTTTTGTCATGATGTCCAGAGTCTCGGACGGATACAGCTCAATGATCTGGAGCAGACGTGGGAACCGGAGTCGAGCTTCCTCTGAGTTCATCCTCAGAGCCTTCAGCATGTTCTCCACCACATGACCGGGCAGCGACAGCAGCTCCGGAAACTCTGAAATAACACAGACAGAAAACAGAGGAACTGAGCAGCCGCTGAAGAAACTTCAGGTTGTACCAAATCAATTCAGGTGCATATTTGGTCACTGGTGTCAGTTTTATTCACCGGTGTTGCTCTCCTCCTCCTCTCGTAGTCGTTTGTCACAGAAATTAGCCAGAGCCATGAAGGTCTCGGTGACGCTGCTGCTCTCCACACAGTCCTGACTGTACGACTGCAGCTCCTCGTCCGCCTTCCTGCTCGCCTCACGCAGCAGCTTCAGGGCTCGGAGCTGCAGCCCCACTTCTACCTTCTGCAGAATCAACAGGCTTCAGTGACCGAACATCTGGATTCATTTCGTTCAAATGAGCACAGCTGCTGGGTAAAATATAAGTTGAGTACCTTTGGATCTTCACCGGTCCCAGCAGCTTCTGAAAGCCTCACAACCCGGTCTGCTTTGTCAGGTTCAATAGTTCCCAGGATCGAGGGGCTTCTGCTCACAGCTGTGGCCAGGATGTGGAAGGACGTCCCCTGGAGAACCTTCTGATATCTGAACACTTTGGCTGTGGCCGTCTCACAGTCGGCCTGAAGATCCTCTGCAGAGAGAAGATGAGTCACAGTGACAGGCAACAATGAAGCCATATGCACTAACAAAGGCAGAGAAGAAGAAGAAGAGAAGAAGAAGAAGTCGTAGATGTTTCCTTCTCTTACCCAGGAGCGGGATGATCTTCAGCATGGCGCTGATCTGCTCCACAGGGCCGAGGCTCTGGCTGCGTTTGTGGCTGTAGCGGCTGAAACTGTGAACCCACTTCCTCAACCAGCTTCTGTTGGTTTTGGCTTCTCTGTGAAGCTCCTTCAGGAGCTTGGTCGCAACCGGGAAGTTATTCTGAAACGACATCAGTGTAGGTCCAAGACAAGTTTGAGGTTTAACACATGAGGACAACATTCAAAATTATTTCCACCAGATGTTTCTTCACCTGCGTCCGTGCGCTGTCGGCCATTTGTAGCTTCATGTTGAACTTGCAGTCGTTCACTAGCGCATCGATGTCGCCTGCTGGATCTTCTGAGCCGTCCACCTCCATGCTGTCAGCGGGGGCGTGGCCTCTCAGCTTGTCTCTGATCTTGTCCAAGAAAAAGCATCTGAACCGGAGACAGTACATTTTAAGGCATTTTACTTGACTTTTTCATCTCAAAGATTCATGAAAAAGACATTTAAAAACTACTTTTTCTTTACCGAGACGTGATGATGTCATCCCAAACTTTCAGCGGATCCACCTGAGCATCTGGATACCGCTCGTTCCACAATCTGATGCGATGCTTGAGGGCGTTCACAGACACTAATGAATTTCAGAGGGAGGACAACAAAATTTTATTGGATGCAACAATCAAATCCTTTAGGAAAGAGAGAACAGTTTTCACTGTTCTTTTCAAATATCTGGTAAAAGCATCTACGTACCGTCTCCTTTCATGAACAGCAGGAAGTCCTGGATCTCAGTCAAAGCCTGCACCGACTGCAGGATGGTCAGCCGACTTTGAGTGAGCAGCGTATCCACACTGGAGTAACTCTGGATGAAGGGAAGATGCATTCACCACATGCTCCTGCGGAGATTTACCCTTAAACAATCAATTAATAATGATGTGTGATAGAGATGAGTGGCATCAGACCTCGATGAAGAGCTGCATGGCGGAGTTGGCGTAGTATCTGGCGCTGTCGTAGTTCTCCTGCAGGATGTAGAGCAGGCTCAGCTCCTGGCTGTAGTGACTCTCCAGGAGCTTCTTCCGCTCCTCCACCCTCATGGCTTTGTCGATGAAGCTGAGCAGAGTCTGGTCGCTCTCGCCCTGCTGCAGCTGCTTCAACATGCTGCGAATCATGTGCTGCAGGTACATGTCCTGGGACATCACATAGGAAAAAAAAACAAATCTCACGTTAACAAAGCAGCACAACTTTTCACTGAGACTTCCTGGATTGTGAGACACTTCTTTCTGTGACCTGGTAGAGCGGCTCTGACCACATCTTGTCAAGGTCGGGTGGCGTGTTTTCATCTATGTACACAGTGGCGCAGTATTGAAGAGACTTCCACTCTGTCAGATGACTGTAGGCCTCCATCGCTGCTATTTCCCAGAAGTCCTTCTCAGCGTCAGTGGGGTCACTGCCGCTCCAGTCCTCAGTGTTCAGGGCCTGACAGTAAGGACAACAGTTAACTCTCAGGCTTTTATCAAAGTTGAACGACCAAGTCGACTAAACCCGACACACTGCTGGTGCTAGATTTCCATGAGTTATGTACCTCGTTATAAAGCTTCACAGCTTCTGCAAAGTCATTGTTGGCTTCAGCTTGAAGCGCATCACATGTGATCGACTTGGTGCCAACTTTACCACCGAAGATGCCGCGCACAACATCGTAATCCTCCAGAGATCTGTAGAGTCTGGAGGAAGCAAAGAGCAGAATAAGAAAAATTTCACTTGTGCATGTGATAGTGAAGATCTCATCAACAGGTTTGGTCCTTATGAGGTGACAACATGAGTTTCCAACTCTGAGCTAGTGGTCTACCTCGCCAGGTGGATCCACTTCTTGGTGTCTGGGGGGATTTCTTTGCGTCCTCGCGAACGTTTGGCCGGGGGTTCATCCTGGACGCCAGCCTGCAGCAGGCTCTCCTCCAGCAGCAGGATGCCTGAGGGCTGCTGGAGACTCACTTGGCAGGTGGAGCTGATGGCTGCTGGATCGAGCTGCTGCAGCTCCTTATGCTGGTAACACATGTCCTGACAAGACAATGAGTCCTCAAGTCATCAAGTCACCCTGTCAGCTTTCAGTCCAACTCATCATAGTTTTGAGTTTGTTGTGAGGAAGGGTCATACCTGCACACATGCTATAAAGGGAGGGAAGCAGATGGTGCTCTTGCTCAGGAAGGAGTTCATGTTGACGCGCAGCTCCTCTTTAATCCTCCCACTCTCCGCTGGTTTGTCTTTATCCACCTCTTGGAGGATTCCAGCGAACAGGGAGCTGAACAGCTGTTTGGCTAAAATCGGGTCTTTCTGCAGGAAACATGCAAAGACAAAGACAACATGACAACATATTTACAGCCTGAGTCTTTAATGGGACGGACACAGAGAGCAGAGGCAGTCGTACCTGGGCCAGTGCTTGCAGGGGGGCGATGAGGCTGCTGTACGGGATCTGGATATCTGGGAAGTCGCCCACTCTGTAGTTACGATACAGAGTCACCTGAGCCTCCTTCTTCAGCCTCTGGTCGGCTTTATCCTCCTGTGGGAAACAAACAGTTTGCTAGTGACACCAGCCCTCTGACACTGGACAAATGAACTGCTGATTACTGAGGTTGTTTGGTACCTTTTTCTGCCTCTGTTGCCGAATCTCTTTTTGTGCGTAAGTCATGCTGACTTTCTCCTGATCCTTCAGAAACCTGCGTCTCAGTCTCAGGATGTTGTTTCGCTGCTCGTTTTCAGCTGTTGACACAAACAAGAAATTCACATCATTTTAATTTTTTAATCAATTAAAACAAAGTTGAACTCAGAAAAACAACTATTTGTTTGATTTACCGAGGTCGAAGTTTCATTTAATCATTTGTTAAATTGTAGAAAATAAAATGTGTTCACTGACCGAATGTAATAAAACAAGGGGACCTGACCTCTCTTTTTCTTTGCTGAAGTGAAAAAATGAGACGAACCTCTGGTGCGACTGTCGACCTCATCACTTGGTGCAGCGAGGCGCCTCAGGCCGAATCCTTCCCCGACTGGTCGTCTCGCTGTCGTTTGTCTCTCTTTCTTGTCAAACACCAACAGCGACGACAGAGACTCGGAGCCGAGTGAGTGCTCGGCCAGCGTGTCCACACTGCTGCCTGTCAGCCAGTTATAAGCTGTACGTCGACCTGGAAGATAAAAAAACAAACAAACAAATGAAGTGAATCCAAATAATATGACTTGTAGAAATCTCTCATGTTTCTGCTGTAATGTGTGGAGTGGACGTTCAGCGCCACCTGCTGCTTGGGTTTGGGAGAACTCCAGGGAGGTCTGAGTGGCTCTGAGCTTCCCCTTCATGGCTGTGGCCTGAGACGGCATCACGCTCTCTGGGCTTTGAGAGCTCTGGGTCTCCACAAACATGGGAGTCATCACTGTGCTCCTGAAGCGCCAGTTTGAATCAATCACATAGTCCTAAAATTAATAAAAATGCAAAAGTATAATGAACACATGTGGCTCATCTGAAGCAGAGAGAGAGAGAGAGAGAGAGGAATGAACGCTGGGTAATTTCCACCAACCTGGAAGGTACACTCTGACAAAGGATACTCGAACATGTTGCGTTTGAAGTCCGGACTCTGGCTGGTCATTTCCAGCAGCAGGTTGGTCACCAGACTTAAGAAACACCTCTCTATGTGACACGAGTACAGGGACCGAAGCACCATCAGCATCCGGTCGAGAGTCGCAGTCGGGAGGCGTTTCTCCTGACTCCAGAAGTTACGAACATAAAGCCTGAAACCACAAGATTCAAAGCAGAGAGGATGAGACAGAATTAATGAAATGCAGGAGATAAATAAAACGTAAACAGAAACGGTGGATACTCACTGAAGCCCTTGGTTTTCTTCAGACAGTCCCTGGAGCAGTGTTTCTTTAGCTGCATTCAAAACCTTTACTGAGGTGTCGTCCTCCATGCTCTCTGTATCACTGGGAGGATTAAATAAATCATTATATCATAAAATATTGGGCTTTTCTGATTGGCTCTCCACCCTGTTGTTGTTAGAGATGATGTTTGGTCTTTAAAACTACAAATATATGGATCGACACTTCAAATAAAACGTTAGAAAAGTGTAAAATAAGAAAAGAAGTGATGCTGTGTTCACCTGTAGTTGTCCTGGATCCACATGAGGATGTCGTACATCCTCTCTCTGCACACTGGAGACGGATGAGAGACGAACGCTGTCACAGCTCCCAGCAGCTCCTGAAGCTGAACTGGAGTCAGGAGGCCGACGATCTTATGGATGATGTCCAGACACACTCGCTGTCTCGCTTCATCCCTAAGTGAAAGACGAGAGGAACAAGCAGAAACATGACTCAGCACAAAGAAACAGAGGGAGAATTCCCTTAATTTTCTGTATTGGTTGTTTACACAGACTTTAGACTTGCTGTTTTGCGTGACAGTGAATCACTGCATCTCTCATCTGTTCAAAACGAAGGACAGTGAGGCTGCACATACCTGTGTCCCATCACCTGAATGAAGCCGGTCGTCTTCAGATGCAGAAAGATGTCCGGGATGACGTCGGCTCGACTCAGCACACACTCCAGACACTGAGTCTTTAAGATGCCGTACAGCTTTGGCAGGATGGAGAACACGTGGTTGACGAACCTGGAAAATATGCATTTATATAAAATTAAGTTAATTTAAAATGAATTTGAAATGCATCTTGTTGACAAAATGATTGAGAAATATAAACTCACCGATCCATGAATGGAGGAAAGTGCTTTGACACTTTGTTCAAGCAAATAACAAACTTGTCGTCCATGTTGGCTTTCTTCAGATTTGTTATTTTAGTGGCAGCAAGACTGAGAAGTTCCTGATGTTGCTGAGACGAATGTTAAAAAATGAAACAAAAAGGTCTATTATTCTTATAAATGTAAAGGATTTTATCATCAGGATACTCATTTGAAACAATAATCACACATGAAGAGAGATGAAATAAAACTGCATCAGGAAACTGAGGTAATAATCATACATCATCCGTTTTAGTCATATTCTTCAGGATGAGGCCGATGATCTCAGCAGCAGCAGAGTAAACCTCTTTGTACCTCACATAGGACACGTTGTTGGCGAGAGCCTGGATGTACCTGAGGAAATGATGTCATGATTTATACTACAACACATCTGTGCACACATTAGTAAAAACTTTATCACTTTAGCCACCTAATTTATTTCACCTGTCGTACTCTATTCCACATGAGACTTTGTAGGCAGGGAGGTTGTTGGCCAGGATGATTCCCAGCAGCTGGAGTCCAACAGAGTTGTCTTTGCTGTTCTGGTCGGTGCCACGAAACCGATCGTATATCAAACTAGAAAGACAAGAAGAGAAATATTCATTTATTCCTTCAAATCTTAAAAACATACACAATCTAAGACATTTCAGTTCTCTGGTCTTATATGTGTGTAGCGTCTATCAAATGTATTTTCTGCAGACCAGTAACTCGCAGAATTGCACCACAACAACACTTTGCTCATGTTCTGCACTGCTGATCGGAGTCGTACCTGTACGGCACGTGCAGACAGTCTTTCCAGCACTCGACCAGAGTACGAATGATCTCCAGGTTGTGTCTGAAAACAGCTCTCTTGGAGTGGAAGCTGTGTTTCATCAGGAACTCCAGCAGCCGGTTGGCGAGCACCTCATCCCTGGGGTTGTCCTGACACACACACACACACAGTTACTATTGACTGATGCTCCACGAGTGATCTGTCTGATTTGTTGCCACATGTTGAGATTTGTGAGCACAGATAATGATAATGTATATTTGCTGGAAAAAAAGAAATCTCACTAACCTTGGGACTGGCCAGGTTTGTCCACGACAGCACTGTGACCACAACGTCCACCACCATGAAGTGGATCCCCGGCCCACCATTGTTTTCAGAGGTGATGAGCTGCAGGAGCGGCCCGAGCCAGTGTTTGGCGTACGGTCGGAAAACCTGCAAAGTATCGTCACATTCATTTATCTTCAATTATAAGAGCCGTATGAATAAAAAAGAGGACCAGCTGAGAGGACTCACCTCCTCGGTGTTGATGATGAGCTTCGCGATGAAGAGTCTGATGTTCAGAGGTGTGGCTGATTTTGAAAGTTTTCCATGTAGGAATTTCATCCATGGAGGAAGTTCACTCGGCACGTTTCCCTGTTGACAGTCACATTCATATATAATAATCTTAACGAAGGTCAATCTGATTAAAACGGCTTTTCTCTTCTTCACCACTGACCGGGTCTGTTTTTGGGGTGATGTTGCTCCTTTGCATGTGTCCAATCAGAGCCGTCATAGTCGCCATGCATTCATGCTGATTCAGCTCGTCCATCTCGAGGTCCACCATTGCATCCTGGGAAGGATGCGTCTCCTCCGTCTCCTGCATTTGCAAAGATACAACAAAATAACGTTATAAAGTATCTGTTTTTATATCATTATTATTATTGTATCATGCAGATTTTAACAGGAGGAAAACCAAGTGACAAACTCTTTTTATGACGGCTCGTCTTTGTCCCTCCGGGTTTTGGGAGCTGAGGGAAAAACTCTGGACCCCGGTGGAGAAATCGAACTGACTCATCTCCTCACTCAGGCTGCTGTCGGCCATGTAGGACTGGGACGACAGATACACTGGAGCTTCTGTGGAAACACAAAGAGCCGTCGTCAGCTTTTAAATAATAATAATAAAAAAAAAAATCTGACAATAAGGATGATGAGGACGATGATGACAACTGACCTCCGTTCTCCTCGTTCATTTCTTTTCTAATCAAGATGTATCTCTTCTTCCTCTCAAGTGGAACCTACATTCATTAAAAAAACAAAATGTATAAATCATGACTGAACCTCAGAGTGTACGATTAGACAAACAAACAAACAAACAAACCTCAATTTCTATCGGGAAGTTGTAGGTCCGATCGACATCAATGATATTTTCCAGAATAAACTGATTCTGCGCAAGAAAAGAAGTCAGTTAAAGTTCACGTAGAGGATGAGGTTTATCGTGCTGCACTGCACCGACAACATAAATACAAGTACCTTCTCTGGCTTCTCACTGAAGAGGAAGCCGTGGTAGAACTTGGGTTCACTGAAGCTGCAGCTGATCACAGCTATGGCACAGTTATATGCTGCACAGTGAAAGTGTCTCCTGAGCTCCAGCAGCTGAGTCTCACCAGCCATGTTCTCAGTGAAAGCCTCAAAACACGACCTTAAAAAACAAAACAATAATAATAAAGACATTTTACATCACTGTCACATCACCTCTTGGCTTTGCAGTGTTTTCCTACTTGATCAAAGTCTTGCTCAGCTCGTTCCCCTCTGGTCTGTCTGAGCCGCAGTAGACCTGGTTGATGCGCGATTCCTTGGAGTAAACCTCCTCTTTGGGAAGGCGGGAATACAGGAGCTCCATGAGCTTGTAGCAGCCGTTCTTCTTCAGCAGCTGCAGCTCAAAGGTTGTTTCACTTGACTGAAAATCATACATATAAAAAAAACAGATTATTGGCCATTACAGTAAAACTCTACAATCTTCAAATACTCTGGTAATGGGCACTTTGGGCAGACAGACCTTGGTGAAGCGACTGAGCAGCAGAGTGATTATTTCGGAGATGTTTGCCACAAAGAAGTCGCTGAGGGCCGCGGTGCTGCAGTGAGAGGCCAGAGGCAGCAGGACTCTCTCCATCATGGCCTGAAGCATCAAGTTCACCGGCACGTCGCCCTTCTGGATCACCCCGAACACGGTGCTGAGCAGCTGCAGCTGCCGCTCACGGCTCGACCTGCTCAAACATCCATTAATCAGCACTAATCAGCAGACACAGGGGAGTGACAGGGCAACACCAGATGTTTCCAGTGGACATGATGAGTATTTTGTTACTATGCTCTACAGGAAGCTTCACCGACCGCTTCGCTATCCTGTGGAAACACGTCTGGAACTGCTCCTCCATAATGTGTTTCCTGTCTCGACACAGAATCCCAGACAGCAGCTTGAGCAGGAGGGGGCTCTGAGAGAGCTCCAGGGCATCGAGCAGCTGAGAGGAACAAATGATACGGGTGGTGTCGTGATGCAAAATTAAGATTTGGTTTAATTGCAAAAACATCATGTGTAATAGTGACAAAATGCTTTGACCACATTAAACTGGTGTCTCTGTTTCTGTGCTTCCTTCTTCATAAATATATAAGTAAAAAAAAAGGCCTTTGAAACTGTCCTGCTGCATCAGTGACTTCACCTTGCGAACACAGTCCATGTAGTTGTTGCGGTGCAGCGAGCCCTTCGCAAACTCGTCGGACTGCATGGGAAAGTGCGACACCACCAGGGAGTCAAGGGCCCTCTGCAGCTCCGCCAGCGGCTCCTCGGGGAGGGTTGTGAAGAATGGCAACACCAACAGAGCCTGACTCTGAATGGGTGGGTGGTGGGGGGCATAAACCTTCATTAAATGACCCAGAAATGACAGGAGGACTCAAAATCTAAACACACGTCTGTCTTCTCCATTACCTTGAGATTCAGAGGCAGATTCATGTCGACCAGCAGCAAAAGGAAGGTGGAGAAAACCTTCCTGAAGGCCTCATGGTTGATGTTGGAGCAGACAGACGAGTCGATCTGTAAATGTGCATAAAATTAATTTTGCATTTAAGTGCACAGTTTTTAACTTCTGCTGCATGGGACTTGTTGTCTTCCTCGTGAGCGGACACACAGTTTAATTTCACCTGCAGGAGCTTGGAGAGCAGCATGAGAGTCGCAGTCTTGCTTTCTGGAGTGGACGAGTCTCCCTCCCACCACGACTTCAGACTGCTCCACCTCTGCAGCACCTCTTCAACCAGCTGCTGCCCCTGCGTCTTCCTCACAGAGCGCTCTCTGAAGCTGTGGTCCAGCAGGCCGTTCAGCAGCACGCTCACCTGACCACACAAAACCCAACGTTACTTCACTTGAG
>OMNW01025138.1:12855-26725 GCA_900303245.1 Selene dorsalis
AAAAAAAAAAAAAAAAGGAGATACACTGAGGAGCTACCATGCTGGGGTTTTTGGAGGAGGCGTTCATGAGCAGCGGCACGGTGGTGCTGAGGCTCCGCAGCAGCTCAGTGTTGATAGTCATCTGGAAGAGGCTGTAGAAATACTCTCCATGGGAGAAGCTCAGGAAGTTGTGACTGTGGCTTCCAGATATTGGCACAGAGAGCATGATGGTGTTCAGCAGCAACTGCACCAGCTCCTCACTCTGCACGGAAATGATGACGGACAACAAGAGGAGCAAAGAATGAAACACAGAATGAAGAATGAAACTGCAGCTCCTGTGATAACTACTGGTGCCTGATCACTCACCTGTTGACTGAGAGAAAAGGCGAGCTGTAGCAGGCCGTCTGCAACCCTCCTTGTGTTCACGTCCAAGGATGGAAGCGCCTTCCTGTCCTCGCCGGGCGCTATGCCTTTATACACCGTCATTAGAAGGCGGGAACCGAGGGATTTGGCGTAGGCCGAGTCCTTTAAGAAAGATAATAACATAAAAACAAATGCATGGCTGCTGCTTCATGTGAGTGTGCTTAGAGCAGATTTCATTGCTTTTCATTATGATTATGATTATTGATACTACAAATGAGTAAAAGAAAAAAATGTCATCAGTCAATAGTTTACCTGGCTGTGCAGGATGGAGCCGAGGAGGCCGGCTCTGTGGATCTGTTTACAGGACGACAGAACCATCTCCATGTGGTCGTGGCGGCTCAGGATGCCTGAGTGGTAGAAGTCTACGGTGCACAACTCCTCCACACTGTGGAGGCGATGAAAGACATTTAGAGACATAAAATCAGTGGTGTGTTGATAACGTGACCAATATTCACAGAAGTGATTCACTTACCTTTTGCGTGAGATCTTTGTCCGCAGGCTGCCTTCGAGCCGACTGTGGAAAGTTGAGCTCAGCAGGGCCTTCAGCAGAGGAACGCAGACTTCTGGCAGGTTCTTCATCACCTCCACATCTGCCATGTTGAAACCCACAGCGGACGGCTCACACACCACCAACGCAGTCAGCTCAAAAAACACTGCGCAAAAAATATCTTGCTCCAGCAGCTGTGAACAGAGACAGGAAGGAGTGAGTGTCAAAGGGGTCAACAGAGTCCTAATAATATCTTAAATCCAACGATACCTTCCAAAACTCCTCGTCTCCTTTGGTAAGAATCATGGTGGCGAACTCCAGCAGCCGGACGATGATGGTGCACTTGCTGTAGTTGTACTGGTCCACCTCCCTGGGGCTGAAGTGAGAGCTCCTCACCCCGACAGGGAAACAGCTCTCAGCTGCAGCCAGGTCATGAGTCGCCAGCTCAGTCAAAAAGAAATGAACGGCTTTCAGAAAACTTGACTCGTCTTTGGAGCCTGAGTGATGAAGGACAGAAAAAACAAACAAGTCACACATGAGGAAATACAGGATTCAGGTGTATGTAGTGACCGCACACAGGCCTCATGGGGCAGATTTTAAATGATGCGCAGATGCTCCTGCAGATCTTAGAGACCTATTAGGATCACGTACATGAAACATTTCTGAGCTATATTTATGGCTCAGACCATTTAGTGACCCTCACTTCCACTTAAAAGGACTTACTGAGCATGTGCTGAGGCTTGATTACGTGTAGGCTGATGAAGGTGTTGTAGCAGTCCAGGGCGGCCAGGAGGAGGTCCATCCACTGCAGCGTGGCTCTGACACTGAAGGGGCCCGTCAGGTCCCTGAGGGTGGGCTGAGAGAGGAGGCCCCCACCCTCGAACCGAGAGATCAGGAAGCTTGTACCGTGGTCCTTTAGCATGCCGTCCAGCCACTGAGGTGGAGAGTTTTTAGCTACACATGCAAAATTAAAGCATTAATGATGCATTGAAAATTTGATCTGCTCCTTGTTGTCCTGCTGGAGGATGGAAATCTGCCTCACCTGGCAGGAGGGGAACAAACTCATAGAAGAGCTCCATGCATTTGTGGCGACACTCGGTCTGAGGACGACCACATTGTCCCAAGAGCCATAAAACCACATCTGACAGATAAAGTTTCTCATCAGGTGAGAAGCCCCTGAGAGGAGAGACAGAGGAACAATCCAACAACATTACAGCAATTTCAAAGTATCCACATTATGTAATGTCACATAAATGTTACAGGACCGACCTTGGGATGCGTCTCTTTGCGTTGTGCTGGTTTAGACTCGGGGCTTTGTGCTTGATGATTCGTTTCAGATGGTCAATGGCGCTTTTACACTGCTGCAATGTGCCTGAGGACGGAGGAGACTGGGTTGTTCCTGCAACATCACATGAACTAACACAGAGATATACAGATAGAAACAGCTGCTTTTGGAGCAACAACAGAAATCGTTACCCATAGATCGCTCATCAGAGTGTGCAAGAGCCAAACTTTCCACAAATATGACGAGAACTTCAAAGACAAACTGCTCCACCAAGGAGTTCTCCTCCCTGCACAGACGGAGACAGTAACACATCAGTCAAACCCTAAAAGCCACCTTGCGATTTTTCTGAGTAACGAGGATCTGCAGAGACGACACAACGGCGATATAAATATCGTACCTGAACTGTCTGTAGATGCTGTTGAAAGCTAAAGCAGCACCAAGTCTTTTGAACCCGTTGGGATGGAGCGCCAAGCTGTAGATGCGTTTGAAGAGCGACTTCATGTTCGTGGGACTCTTCTCCTGCTGCTTCGGGGTCGTTTGTTTGATCGACCACTTCACGAACTCTTCGATGCAGCGGCCGCAGAAGTCGCGCAGCGTGCTGTCCATGGGGTCGACCACGCCGTCCTGAAAGTGAGTAAGTGAGCGAGTGAGGCAGGGAACTGAATCGCTGCCGGAAAAAGGCGGAAAACTCAAAATTCAACGACAGGGGTTTGGACCCAGCTCCGACAACGCTCACCAGTATGGCCTCCAGAACAGCTACTGTGTCCTCACTCTCAAACTTCTTGTTGTTTGTGAACCAGTGAATCAGCTGCATCACCAGTGGCTCAAACAGCTGCCTGGTCACCTGCAAGAAATCACCAAAGGTTTTTATGTTTGTTCCCCTAGGACACTGTGACCTTGACCTTTGACCTTTGGCTACTAACGTCAAATCACTTTGTCCTCTAGTCCATGTGAAGAAGTGAAGGTTTGTAACAGAGGTTCTCTTAAGGTGTCTTAAGTGTGTTCTCCAGATGTAAAGGAACTGGTTTGTTTAAAGGATGATGTCATTGTCATTTTTATATTTTTTCAATGAAAATGAAATAAAAAGATAACCGTTGTGGCTCATATCATAACGTAACATCTGCATGATCACAACTCCTCCAAAACATCACATCACACACCTGATCCACGTCACAGGCCAGGCGCAGCAGCACAGGAAACAGCTTCTTGTGCAGCTTGTACATGGGCGGCAGCGTGTTCTTCCCCTCCACCATCTGAGCGCTCTTCCCGACCATGTAGACCACCAGACTGTGGAGCAGCTCACAGGCTGCCACCTGCACCACACACACACCACTCGCTGCATTAACCAACTCATTCCTGTGTCAAATCAGACGAGGCTGTCTGATGTTTGTTGACCTACTTTGGTTTGTCTGTCACTGGTGGACAGAGCCAGTTCGCTGATGCGCGGCAGGAAGGGGTCCAGGTAGATGACCGGCTTCATGTCGCTGAACGGCACCGCGAAACTCAACCGCTTCTCTGAGTCCCAGGCGACGAACTTCTTCATCTTCTCCTCTGATGAGACCACTGAACCCGAAACAAAGGCTTATGGTGAACCAAGAGAAAACACAACCAACGTCTGTATTCATAAGCTCATAAGTTGTGTGATTCTGCACCTGTCACAAGGTTTCTGTTCAACTTTCCTCCCAAGAGGCCGAGCAGCTTCACCACCCGGAGCCTCACGGCCACCAGAGGAGAGTCCTCCTGCAACCAGAGATTAGTTCAGTCAGTACCAAGTCTCAGCTTTAATTTGAGTTAACTTAAATGACTTGATGAGTAAATGAAGATTAAACTTACAAAAGGCTCCTTTAAACTTTTAAAGCCCTTGGTATTATGATAAAATATATTAGTATAGAGTTTTTCCATCCTTTACCACAAAGAGCTCCTTGGATTTCTTCAGCAGCCTGGTCATCACTCTGCCGTATCCTTTGTCCCTCCTTGAAGATGAGGACATCACCTCCCAGCTGCTGTCGTCTTTATCTGGAGTCAACAACACACTGATGAGACTTTTTTTTTTTCTTTCTTTTTTTCCCATTTGGACAATGTCTCTCCAAAATCTAACACAAACACGAGTGAGGCTTACTGTCGTTGGAGGTGGTCTTCAGGTATCCATCCAGGAGAGGGAGGATGCTGGTGTAGCAGGGCTGCATCGTCTCCAGGGGGATGTGTGAAGACCAGTCCTCAAGAGCGTCCAGAGCGGCATTGGCCAGAGGAGCGTGGCTCAGGCCCAGTTTCAGAGCCGTCTGCATCACACACAAAAACACAAACACACACATCTGAGATCTGGATCAACTGCAGAAGGTACAAGTTCACCTGGTTGGGAATGAGCACAGTAAACCATCTGCTGCACATCTGTATTTGCATCATGTGTTCATGCTTTTGTCTCTAGCTGTGTGTATAAGATCGATTAAAACGACCTCCCACCTCTAAAGCAGGGCAGTACGCCTTGATGTCCAGAGCTACGATGCTGTGGTGCAGCGAGAGGACGAACATCAAGCAGGACGACAGCAGCTCGTCTTTGTACTGCTTCATTCTCACGCACACCTGATGAGAAACAACACATGTCACACACACACACACACACACGTGGAATTTGTTTTATGTTTCAGTGAAACACAGTAAAGAGGAAGTACCTCTTTTCCAAACTTGGAGAACAGTGCAAAGCAGGCACTTTTCACCGAGTCACTCTGGGCAGATGTGGAGCTTTTCAGGCCGACACCCTGTTTAAAAGCAGATTTGTATTATTTTTTATTGCTACATATTTAATGTCATGAGTGCACTATATGACAAACTCAGTCTTTCCTATGAATCTTAAGTCTCATCTTCACATTAAATGCTCTTAATATTCAATTTAAGAAGGTGTTAACACAATCCAATGCATCTGATGACTCAGTCATTATACCTGGTAGTACTTGATCCTCTTGGCGATTTTAATGGCGACAGAGAGCAGCTTGTAAAAGCCACTGACGAGAGGGTTTCGTATGGAGTGGAGGATGAGTTCGTGGCTTAAAGGATACATCCAGCACTGAAAATACTCCACGTGTTTGGTCAGCAGCAGCTCACTGCAAAGAAAATGGTGATTAAAATGAGCTGCAGATTACAGAGCACAGTAACAG
Source organism: Selene dorsalis (assembly GCA_900303245.1). Lineage (NCBI taxonomy): Eukaryota > Metazoa > Chordata > Actinopteri > Carangiformes > Carangidae > Selene > Selene dorsalis. Next base: position 18,182 of record OMNW01025138.1, read on the forward strand.
CATTTTTTAAGATGCTCCCTCTTGTCATGTGTGGTTGAAAACTAAGGTCTCCATCACCTGCAGAAGTCCACCAGGTTTATAAAGGCTGTGAAGTCTTTCATCTTATTGGGCAGCAGATGAGCTGTGGGGTCAGACGACGGCAGGACGTGGGCTGAGTCATCTGGAGTCTGACGGACAGAGAAGATCACGTCACTTAGTCACGTCACTAAAATCTACAGGAAAGGAGTCAGGGACATGTGTCAAAATAAGAGCGCAGGCCTCACCTCCTCTCCTGTTGTCACTTTCTGCACAGACAAATCCAGTTTCTCCATAATTCTGAGAATCGACTTCACCAACTCGTCATAAAGGAGACGGCTCAGAGACAAAAGAGCAGAGTTGTGACTTTCAAAAGCTCCGTCCAGAAAACCAGAGTCCTGCAGAGGACAAAAAATAAAATTCACATTCACTTTGTCAACAGCCTTGCTCTGTTAATGAATTAAACATGCAAATTCTCTGCTGCCTGAGGCCTGATGAGACTTCACCAACCTTCAGCTGATCACAGTCCAACAGGCCTTTGAAGAGGCCGAAGTAGTTGTGACTTGCTGGGACTTTCCACTTCCCAACACGAACCTGAGACGACTGCGAGGAATCACCGTCATCGTCTTTGTTCTGGGAAGACAAGGACAGGAGGGGAACATGTCTTCAGATTTTCCTTCTTTATACCTGAACTTGAACCCGCAGAACTACATGAACAGACACATGAATCCAACTGCATCTTTTTTTTTTTTTACAGACTAGTTTTATTGTCAGTAATAAAAATAAATAAATAAACAACATGTGCTCCAATGATACCATCTCTGCAAAAAGCTGCTCTGCCTTTTTACTGGTGGGACTTGCCGACATTTTGCTAACGGCTAACGTTTACAGGAAGTCAGATCATTGCCACTATAACAACAGCAGCTGCAGGTGCAACTTCCTGTTTAGGCTGCTGTTGTTTTGGAGCAGCAAGAAAGCCCTGATTTCCATGAGAATTAATGTTAAACTATAAGGCTTATTCATAAAGTATGTTTTACTTTCAGTTTGGTTCCTGTGCTACATGTTTGCAGGTATCCAACAGTATTATAGTCAGTAACAACAGAAAACATGTATCTGACCTCAGAAAGCACGAGGGGCTTTGAACACACTCGAATCAAGCTCTGGTGAACTGCAAAAGGAAGCAGAATGAAACTTTTAGCAGATGTTGTGTTGCATCTGGTCTCTGGAAAAACTCAATAACAAGTTTTCCTATCATCACACATCTTCGATCCATGACGACCAACGTACCGACGGAGCTGATGAAGCTCCACAGCACCGGACCTTTCGAGGCCGTGGCCACCAAAACTTTCAGGATGGACTTGCAACAAGCGCCCTGCATCCTCTCGCTGTACTGAGGGTAGCTGTCAATCTGCACCACGAGCAGGCGCTCCAGGAGGGGCGTGTACACTTCAGGAACCTGCGGTCGCAAAAAAAAAAAAAAAAAAATCACAGGTTCAGATGAGTTTAACGGTGACAACGGAGTGAGAAGATCCAAATCTCAAGCTCGGCAGTGTGTGAGTTTGTTACCTTGTCCAGGTGAATGAGGACGCTGGCTATAGAGTCCAGGAAGCTGGGCAGCTGGTAGAAGCTGTCCTCCTCCCCATCAGACTCGGTCAGGTACATCTGTTTACAGCGCTGAATCAGCTCCGTGTACATCAGGTCCACATCTTTAGGGCAAACTTTCTTGCACGGCTGCAGAGGAAAAATATAAAAGAAAATCTGTTCAATACCTGCTACGAGAGGAAAATGTGAGGGAGGCAATGTTTCTGTGCATAAACACACTTTAAATATAAACGTACAGCTGCAAAGAATCCGTATCCCCGTATGGCGATGGACAGCTCTTTGTGCGTCGAGTCCATGGTCTTGATGATGCCGCAGAACTTCTGCATGAAGAACTTCAGTTTACCTTTGTGCTCCTCGATATTTTCGGCCACCTGCATCGCAACCTGAAAAGCAACGGTCAGCTGTCGTGTCAGGATTCGTTTAATTTTCTTGAATTGGACAGAGCTAGATGCACAAAACATGTGCAACTTGTGGTACATCAAGTGTGCTTGTATATGCACAGAGAAAAAAGAAGGAAATTACAGAATAAAAAAAGATTTAAAAAAAATAAATAAAAGGTTTCTGTTCACCTGTTTGAGGAAGGCCTCCAGCGCGAAGTAACTCGTCTTCTTCATCTCTGCGTTGATGTGTCGACAGAGTTTGGACATGATGTCAAACAGGGTCTTGTACTGGTCCATCAGGCAGCTGCTGAACTGAGCCGCATGTCTGGCAAATAATCTGAGTCCAGCTGTTTGCGACACACACGAGAGAGAGAGAGAGAAAGAAAAACATGGAGTTCGTTTCCAGAGAGAGTCACGTTACGTTCACTGTGTGTGTTCACGGTGAGGACAGGAGGCCTTACCGAACGTCACACCATATCGATTCATCTCCATCTGCAACAGGAATAGGAGAAATAAGGAGCTGCATGAGCGACACTATGATAATATAATATAATGTATAAAAACATACTTAATATCAGTCCATTTTAATGTGGAAGTAAAGACTAATCAGTTCCTACATCACTAGTGTTTCTTTTCTGTGAAATTTTTGATGAGTCTGGTTCAACGTTGCCTAGTAACAAAGACTTTTCTTTTTACCCTTTTATTCTAGTAATGTTTTTATTTATTATTTCTCTTTTTACAGCCTCAATAATTCAATAACGTTTTGTGTGGGTGAGCTCTCTACTGTTGTTTTGCGTGTGCGCGTGTGTGCAGACTGTTGTTGCCGTTAGGTGTACACACGCTGATGCTTTTAAACAAATGAAGTTCCTGATGGATGAATAAAGATATTTGAACTTGAAATTGCAAATTTGAATAAGCTACAACCACACTGCACACAGCAGGTTCTGTCTTCTTGTCTTTACCTGAGGACTGATGGCCTTCAGGGCGTACTGAAAAATCTCCTTCACCGTGGCTGGATCTGCAAGTCAGAGTCAAACTGTGACGCACTGGTGGTACAGACAGGGAGCTGTCACACACACACATAAAACACACATAAAACACAGACACACACCTTCCTCCATGCTTTTAGTGAAGTTGACCATTAAGGCAGTGATTCCTCTCAAACATCCGGCAACAACTAAAAGTTTTGGTTCCTTAGTTGAAGAAGTCATCTGGAAAAAAAACACACACACACACACACACACACACCGTGAATTTAACCAGCTGCTCTAACGACACCAGCTTTATTAAAACACTCAACATGTGAGCACAGAGACGAGGAGAGAAGAAGACACAAAGAATTCCCACTGAAGCCGTTCTCATTTACATGATTTCCTGTTTCTATAAGAAAACAGACGATGCTTGAAATAGACGACAGTCATTTTCCGATTTAATAACCAAAAGTTTCATATTATTCATATATTTTCAGCTATCTGAATGCACCAAGAGCAAAAAAAGTAATGTTGCATTCAAGGATCAATGGTGGAAATATGATCACTCAGTCAGTCAGTCAACAACAACAACACTGACCACCACCAGCCACAGGATAAAATCACCTGACCCCATCGTCTGTCAAACAAACCTGCTCCTTCAGCTCCAACAGGAAAGCTTTGTAGAGTTTGTCCGAGTTGTTGGTCATCTCACTGGGGTGAACCTCCGCAAGAACGCCCAGCAGCTCGTAGATTTTTCCGAGCACTATTCCCAAAGAACAGAAACGTTGGGAGTGATGCTCTTTTTTTAAAAAAGTGTTAAACCACAGCTCTGCCTTAAAAGAGGACTCACCTGAATCTGGTAGTTTGCTCTTCTGACAAAGCTCGCTGTAGAATCTGTCGAATATTTCACCGATTTTAAAATCCGCAGCGACGCTGGAGGCCTTTGTCATCTGGAGAACCTGAAGAGGATTCAACAAGTATGAGCTCAGAGACTTTTAACGGCTTTTAAAGCTGTGGATGACAAATCTGAAGCAGCTCCTGGTTTGTGAAGAAAACACGCACCAACCTTAATGAGGAGCTCCAGCACCGGGCACCGAATTCTGGCCACTCTGTCCTTTGTGTACACAGCCATGCATGTGTGCTGCGACCACATGGAGAGTGAAGACATCAATGAAACACATAACACATCTCCACACATACTGATGTTTCCTTCACCTTGTGATTTATGATCCTGCTGCTCACCACAATAAAAGACACCAAGCACAATCAATTTATCCTCATGGAACCGGAGGACTCACTTTTATGTCGACGGCGTACGTGTTCTCCCAGCCTCTGACTCTTGGTGTAACTCTGTCCAGGAACGTCCCCAGAAACAATACGATGTCAATTCGGGTGTCCCGGAACTGGTAAAAAAACAAACAAACAAACAAAAAAACAGATGTTTTTGTTGAACACACAAACTTCTCAGTTCACTGAATTATTATGATTAAAGATATTCACTGTTACACACATCGTCCGAGGGCAGGGACTTCCTGAGGAAGCTGAGCAGTCCGAAGTCTTTGGAGAACAACAAGGACGTCTGTAAAACTGCAAGATGAGTCGTAACATGGAAATAAGTAAATATTTGTTTGTGCATAATTCCTTCTACATCTACAGCTATGAGTAGATGGTCTAAAAATTAATCAGTACACATAAAACTTTCATTTATCAAGAAAAAAACCCATCAACAAACAAGAATAATAACAATAATAATATGTAAAATCTAAAAATGAAGGGCAGATTTAAACAGAACAATTAAAACTGAGTCATTTTAAGAGAAACAAAACTCGGCAAGGAAAGGTAAAACCGCAAAAACTGCATAAGTATCAATAAATGTGTGTGTAAAGTCTCTATTATTGATATTCTGCTGACAAACACTGAAGACGGATGCTGAGGGAGAACCATCGCAGGTGTTTCTAATATGATTATAAGATATAGAATAAGATGTGATATTGATGTTTTGTTCTGCAGGAATGAATGAATCCCAACACAGCATCCTGCAGAAACATTTCAAACACTGAAACACCTCATTGTGTGGTTCAACTTCCAATGCACAAGCTTTGATTTGATCGGTGGAGTCACATGGTGGAGGAGATGATCCGCCCACCGCAGAGTTTTGGCGGAAGAGGCTGATGTGACTCAGGTAAACTACATCAAAACAAAAACTTATCCAAATTACTGAAGCGCTTTCTGCACGCCGAACTGATGAGTATCTTGTAACGGTCACTAAAAAGCCTCCTGCTGCTCTGTGATCACCGATCATCACCAATAACAAACATCGATCACCTTAAATGACCGGATTGTTAATGGAGTTTGGCGCCGAGTCAAAGGATCTCAGAGGAGCAATCTGAGGGACCATCACTGTCTTACCCAGGTCATTCTCGGTGGAGGACTGCATGCACACCTGCCCCAGGTCACCGACTAAATCGTGGCCCCTGAGAGCCCCAGCTCGGCTGTCCTCGTCTGAAAGTGATTCATGAAGTTTGAGCAGGAGCCCCTGGATCCCTCCGGCTGCTCCGCCGTGAGAAGACATGACCACCGGCTGCAGGGGTCGGCTCCACGCACACACGCACCGACACCACCGGGCCTTTACCTCCGGACATGCACGGACAGGTCCCTCAACTTTAGGCTGGATGAACCACTGACGAACCGGTGCACAAACCCTCCCCACATCGGTCCTACGGATCAGAGAACAGGATATACGCTGCGGGGGTTTCAAAATAAAAGTCCCCCCCGATAATGATGCTCTGATGAGATTAGTTCCTGATTTCCACTCCACGTGAAGTCTCCATTGTTTTTCTTTTGGACGACGGTAGGTTAATGATTTCATATTGAAAAAAAACAAACAAAAACAAACCTGATTATAGATACAGCATCATGAAAACACTGCGTAACTAGTATCACGTGTGATTGTTTTTGATTAAATGTTATTATGTGATTCTGTAAAGCGTTATTTAAAGTGACTTCCGTGTGGACAGGTGAACTTCCTGTGGTGTCAGGTGTTTCCAGGTGTTCGAGTTGGAGTATTGTCAGCATCAGACTTTATTTTTAGTCTCTTTATTGTGAAAGTATTCATCGGAAGTCTCACTGCTGTCTTCAACAATGCTTTGTTGTGTTTGATATGGTGCAATTCATAGATTAGACCACGAGGGGGCGCTGAACGCTCATGGTTTCACACCTGAAGGAGACAGCTTGAAAAAGTAATGAAGGATCAAATTAACGTTGCATTCAGGTGCATTGAGTACAGTTTGGACATTCGTATCCATTGGACAACATTTTCTGAAGACCAATACATGTGTCAGTGTGAAATAGGAGGGCAGTCACATGCATCCTGTAGAAAGGTCAAAGGGTGAATGAGTTGAGCTGAGCTATTGTGCTGATCTGTGTTTGTGTCTCATTAATAATCGTGTCAATAAAAGATTTGTAGATTTAAAATCTTATTAGCTGTGCTGCCCTCGGCCTGCTGTGACTCTTGTCTTTGTGAAGCTGATTATAATCAGTTTTTGTTGACACAGGAGAGAAGTTGATTAAACTGTGAGGTTGTTTTGAGGCTGTTGATGGACTAAATTATAATATTTTACCTGCCAGTATTTACAAACGTGTGGCAGACAGATTTAGAGACATGAATGGAAAGTTCAGTAACTTGAGAGTTTATTTATACCACCGCTGCTTACTTTCACAGATTGGCCTACCGCTGTATATAACCTCGAGGCCTTTAGCATGTCACAGTGATGCATTCAATGGCCCAACAAAACTGGAAATAAGCAGGAAAATCCCATCTTGCATTATGGAAGGCTTGTTGGCATGTTGGCAAATGCGAGGACACACGAAACAGGAAATCAACAGCGGTTGAAATATGCAAAAACCACCCGGCAGTCTTTCATCAGGGTCCACACAGAGGTAGTTAAAGTTCAATTTCCATGCAGTGACCAAACCTTTCACATGTCTGCCACAGCTGGAGGTCCTAAGGAGTCTGCAGCCTCTAGATCCACACACATCCTGCAAGGACTTTATTTATCTTAATCCTGTGGTTTTATTGAGTTTGAGTGATTTTTTTTTACAGTGTTGAATGATTAACAATAAAAATGCCAAGCTCTATTCAGCAGTTTGACAGCAGCTGGACACAGGTGTAAAAAGCAAGTAATGTGTTTTTAGCTGCACTGTGTTCATCCTACCAGCAGGTGTCAGTGAAGAGCGCTGTGTGAGTTGAGGCCTCCAGCACTGAGTCACTTTTAGTGCAAAATAAAAAGGTTTGGCCAGTGATGAAAGGTCAGTTTGTGTGTGTGTGTAAAAAATAAAAGTACTTTGGTAGAGAGTGCCCAAAGGAAAGGAAACCATGTTGGTTCTGGTGTAATAAGGGAAAAACTGATTTACATTTGGATGTGTCTCCTCATCTCTTACTCCTGTAGGAAATAATGAATGAGGGGGAAAAAAACAACAACTTAAAATCAGACTGTGAATGTTAAAGACTGAGGTTCATTTGACTTCCTGTCATAGATCTAGGTAGGATGGGATTCTTCAGCAGGACAGACAGTGGTGTGTCTTTCTCAGAGAGTCTCCATGTCCAAAGGTTTCCTGCTCCAAAAAAAACAAAAAAAAACAAAGTGCAGATAAGAGCAGTGATCAATAAGGCCTTTATATAAACTGCAGAGATTTACAACCCAAGCAAATGTAAACGTGAACTGCTGCCTCAGTTAAAGGCTGTAAAAAGGCTCAAGTCCAATCAAGTGTGGTGCCGGAAGTGGGGAGAGTTGCTGTTCAGAATAAAAGTCCAACACGTGTCATTCCTTTAGTTGTATGACTGAATACCAAAAAAATGGCTTAGTTTTAAGTTGTCCATGTTATTGGATTTTATGGGTTTTTTTTGTGTTTTTTTTATAATGTAGCATGCATGACACATGTTGTCCTCATTTTTCTACAAATGTTTAATGTCCCTAGCTTTGTGTTTACATTTTGATGATAATGGTAAAACAGATAAAATGAATAGATAGATAGATAGATAGATAGATAGATATATAGATAGATAGATAGATAGATAGATAGATAGATAGATAGATAGATAGATAGATAGATAGATAGCCTACCACGACACAACACATTGACATACACCAAGTTGTTGTGAAAGCTTACCCAGGACATTTATTTTGAAGGGCACAACAGGAAGTTCGTCGTTTTATTGCAGCAAGCTTGTCCTTTTTTAAAAAACTCTTGACACCTGTTGTTAAGGGAGGACTCCTACACTCACTCAAACACACACACATACATACATACACGGAGCTACACACACACAGACACACACGTATCACACGCTCCGGCCAACATCACATGGAGAGAGGAGACGACCCAACGCCGAGCAGCGGAGCGGATCTCGGGACACAGCTGCGGGACAAACGCGCTGCGCTGCGTCTTTCTGTGGATTAATTTTTTTGTCTTTCCGTCATTTTTTCCGCTTCGGGATTTTTTTTTCTTTCTTTTCTTTTCTTTTTTTTTTTTTTTAAACTCAAGCTGCGATGTTTCAGGACCCGGCAGCAGGTATG
>OMNW01025140.1:0-14067 GCA_900303245.1 Selene dorsalis
CCGGGAGATCCCGGTCACACACACACACACACTGAACAGGCTTGATTGTTATACTCCACTGACTTACATTTACTGCCTAACTCCTGATCTAAATTCTCCATTCCATATGACGAATCACCATCGTCACCCCGACCTTTAAAATAAGCTCGGATTCTGACTCCCCAGCCTAAAAATAAACCTTTGTGCTGCAGAGGAGCACAGAAATACAGATTTCAAACAAACTTCCACAACACAGTTGTTGTGTGAAACGTACACTTTTAGTCGAGACAGAAAAAGAGTGTTGAATCATTTCAGTAGCATCATCTTCTCTTGGAGTAGAACTGAGAGACGTTATTTCTCAGTCTAAAGCAAACCAAAAATTTTAAAGCACCAGACAACTCTCTCTACAAAGTGTGTGCTGCATGTGAAGGCAGTGAGTAAATAATTTCTACAAACACTGTAGTGGGTGATAAAACCGTGCAGATGGGCAACACTCCTAGCAACAGGCAACAACGTGGGCACCAGGATAAGAAGGAGAAAAAAAAGAGCTAATGTTCCCTGGCAACAAGGTTTTCCAATGGGATTTAAAAAAAAAACAAAAAAAAAACGATGATGAGTGTGTTTAGAAAATCAGATGGGAAATTAGCTTGGTTTAACAGGGAGGTCAGTGGTTATCAGTGAGAGGGGTGGTTGAAAGTGTTGAAAAGGAGGATCCTTCAGGAGAGCATGAGCTCGCTGTGACGCAGATTCATGTGAGACATTTTCTGCAAGTGACATGTTTTCTACTGCACATTTCTGTCAGGAGCTGCAGCTGAAGATCTGTGTGTGTGTGTGGAGGATGATAGATATTCCACTGTGAAATTCAATTTTATAGATAAAACTTTTTGAGATATCAGCAGTAAGGCTGGTTTTAGTATCCCCGCCAAAAGATGATTTTTGACTTTATCCTATAATCCTATAACACAATAATGTGTATCCTCATGAGATAGTCCCCACTCGCAGGCCTGAAAGGTCACTGCCTGGTTTGATCGGTACCGCAGACTGTGAATAAAGACTGACGCAGCCTCCGTGATGTCTCCCACTGGTTTTCTAAAAAGTGGTTTTGAAGCTGAGAGCGGGATGTTTTGCTGTTGCCATCTTGGGAGTTCCTATAAATTCAAAAACCACTAGCCAATGCAAAATGCGTAGAGTGGAGTTTGGCGCAGGCCGGCTCATCCACCTGTCACTCAAAGAGGCCACGCCCCCCGAATTATACAAAATTTTAGGCAGAGGGGATAGATATAAACAAAATCTCACCTGGACATTTGTCATGAAGGCGACAAGTAGAAACCAGGCTGTAAACATGTTTATTTCTGTGAAGTTTATCATTTTAACATGGGCGTCTATGGGGACTGAAGCCACCATTCAAAGAGGTGCAGTTTGACTTAATTGTTGACTTTTTCACCTTCAAAGGTTGTTGTTTGATGGTGTTGAACATGGTACTCCACCATCATCCTCATCATCATACCAACATGTAGACATTATACCAGACACTACATCAATGAAGTCATTTCTAAGATACTTTGTTTTTAATTTGTCACCCATCCATAGTTTCGCTTCACCGTTTTACGCCTTTGTTGAGACTGTAATCGCATTTTTTTTATCCCCCTGCCCACCCATGTGGCCTTTAAAGACACACAGTCCACACAGATGGGCTTCCTCCGGGATAAATCTTTTAAAATAAAGAGAAATCCAGACTTGATGTGTTAGATGTGGTTCGTGAATATGAAAACATATGGATGCCTCTGACCGAGCTTTAGAAGAAATATTTCTAAATTGACTGCATCCAAAAGCAAAAATCCATGCAGCTTTGTGCTAATCTAGATGAGATCTCTGTTTGAAGTGTTGTTTCCTGTTTTACATGCATCACGACAGGAGGATGAGCTTTGATTATGTTTACTCCGTCAGTACAAATTAAGGAAGTAGTCGGCAAAACACAAACAAGGTCGGATTTGTCAGGTGTTATTTGTAGCTGTAACAGCATCCCTGTTGATAAATACCAATTAGCTCAGTTAAAAAAAACAAACAAAAAAAAGGATAAATAGGAAAAAAAACTAAAACTAAGCATCATGTTTTTCCATTTTAATAAGAACACCAGCAATTAAAGCTACAAAGAAGTCTACATGATAAATCAATGATGTTGATGTGGTCAATGAAATCTCTCTCAGGTCCTCACATGTACAGGCTGATAAAGCAAATGTGCTGAGGGGGAGGAAAAGCCTTGAAATGTCTCTGTTGTCTGATGTGGCTGGTGATTGTGGATGTACACAGTGACCGTGGAGCAGTCCGGAGGGCGCCGCCGTGGGCTATGGGATGGCCCGGTTGGGTCTCTTTGGAGGGGGAGGGGGCATTAGCTCAGAGTCAGGATCTGGCGGGTGTTTCCGGTTCTGGGCTTGGACGGCCTGAGCGCAGCGGTCCAGATACTCCAGCAGGATGTCCTTAGTGACGGGCTCCCGGATGCTTTTACACACAGCTAGGGAGAGAGAGAACACACAGACACACACACACACAGAGGGAAGGACAGAAGGACGTTACTACGGATACAGACGTGATGGTGAGAGACTCCTTCAGCTGCAGTTTCAACAACAGCAGTTTCTCCAAATTTTTAACTTCTCAACAGTGACGAGACTTCAGCAAGAGGACTTCTTGACATTTCAAGAGTTCCTCCAGACGTCCGCATGCATGACGAACTACTGTAATGAGAGACAGCTGAGAAAAGAGTCGATTCACTTCCAGTTATTTCCAGTATCTGTCTCCACCGCCGGCGCTTTAAGAGACCAGAAGCAACAGGTCTGAGTCTGTTCACTCCAATGGGAGATGTGAACTTGGCCACAGATCATCACTCATTCTTTCTGAAATAACTTCACTGAAATAAAAATCACAGATCCTGCGGACATCCTGACACCAGACTGACATTTTTCAGACCCACAGATCAGAAGAAATTTTTTTTTGTGTGTGTCTCCCATGAGTTCTCACAACAGATCTCCTCTCTCTGCTGGTTTTGTTTTTTGTTAGATTAAAAAAAAACACAAATTAAAAGTTTGAACTGAAATATTTCTTTGCTTAACAAAGTATATTTGTTAAGCAGTAACAAATATATTGTTTGACGTTGGCCTTGGTGATGCTCTGCCCTTCTGGTTCGAATTTTTAAGATAAAGCATTAATATTTTGTGTCAGTATTGTCGGGGTGGATGAATATTTCAATACACCGTGACGTTCGGCCTCAGTGACTGAGGAGAAGGAGCCGGTCACATGTTGAGATCTGAGCTAAACGGCTAAAATCAAAATGCAGCGCCACAGTCGATGAGAATCTAAAAGCAGAGCGACGTGAGCTTCTACTGCTCTTCAACGCCTTTGACAAAGTTATCTTTAGCCTCCACCGACTGTTTGCAGCCCATGTAAGAGAGTTTTAAACTAAGTAATTACTACTAAGTAATTGGATGTTTCTTGCTGAAATGCACACTGGGAGTTGTACTTAACTCATCACTTAATGTTGTTATGTACACAGGCTTGGACCCATGAAAACGGATGGGATGTACACTGACGATGCATCTGGGAGAATTTAACTCTCTCCATATGAAAGATCAGAGGGACTTTTGCTAGCAAGAGGACAGACGTGGCTCTTTTCACTGCAGCAGCTCTATCGGCACATTCATGACCAAACCATGACACCAGTACCATTAGATGACTACTGTATGTATTACTCTCCAAATGGAACAGGGTGTTGTTATCAGCTCGGGGAGAAATGCTGTCTGTCTAGATTTTTATATAAAGAGTGCTTTTGCCATCTGGTCTCTGAGGCTGCAAACAGCCTGCCTCGGGATCCAAAGCTTAATAATACAGGACTATCTTCTCTATCTTCTTCTATCAGTTCAATTCATTCTTTAAATGTGTTTTCTCTCGCTTCGCATTTCTTGTTTTTATTGCTTCCATTTGTACTTTTCTGTCTTCGTACAGCACTGGAAAGTCAGCATTTAGGTAACTGCTGCACAAACAGGATTTATTACTGTGGCGAACAAATTTTTTTTTTGTGGCATTCCTTCTCCATCTCCGCTCTCTTTTGTTTTTCTCCATTCATCTTGAGAAAGCCGTTATGGCTGCGCAATTTTCATAAGGCCGGTGTTCAGGATTGGAAAAGACTTAATCACTCACTCTTTTTTTTTTTCTTTTATTGAACCACGAAACTCAAATTACTCTCACACTTTGAGATGAAACAGCAGCTCGGCAAATACATTATGAACTTCTAACAGAAACTTTGGAAAAACTAAACGTTTCATCAAAAATACTTCAACTAATTCATATTTAACTGAAATTTAAACGGCTGTATTTTGAATGGCGATTATGTTCCTACAATTCAACCCTTTTCTACCTTATTTTCCAGTATAATTATTATGAATATTCAAAGTAATGTTAATTACACTGTTTTGCATCCCTGGGGACAAGTGTAAACAAAACGCTGAGACATTTCACTGTGTGTTTGCGAACACCTTCTTCCTTGTGTGTCCTGACTCTCCTTCTCTTTTTTGTTGTTGTTTTGTGTCAGCCTGCTGTTTGGTGCTGAGCAGGTTGTGTGCAGTGGGTTTATTAGAGCAGCTCTTTGCTGGAAACAGCTGAACAGATGAGAGCGGCATTAAAAATAAAACCATTAGAGCTGCAGGTCACAAAGTCAGAACAATGAGTTGAGAGACTCGGTGCAGCTGAAGGGGAAACAGTGATAACGACATGATAATTATCTTTCACATACGTGCTATCATTTGATCTGTTCTTAATACGAAAATAATAAACTGTGCAGCTTTAAGATAAACATTTACTGTAATGGATGATGGGAGATACCGATAAAAACAAGCCATTAATCGCAAGGTTTGTTTTTCTTTCAGAGGAGATGCTGAGATCTTAATAAATAATGTTGTTGGTCTCACCCATGGCCGTGTCGTAGGAGTTGGGGAAGCTCTTGTCCACCCTCTGCCTCATGAACACCCAGCTGTTGTTGGCGAAGGTGCACTCGATGATCTTGTTGTCGTACTGTTTCAGCTCCTTCGTGGCCTGTGCAGACAAAGATTGAAGGACACAGACGGTTTTGTACTTTTCCAACACAACAGTCAAAGAAACAGCGGCGTGCATCTGATAAACTCTGTGAGGTTTATTTTGTCCCTGTTATTGGGAATCATGGATTTAAAGCTGCGGCCGTGCTGGCATGTGTAGCTGCAGCTTCAAAAATGCCATGAATAGTATTATTATCCTCACTTTGCCTTTTATGACTTACCAACGGACACTTTTAGTAGCAGATAAAAGGCAAAATGCAGCTTGAAGATTCAGGCAGCTTGAAAGGCAACATCAGAATCTAATAAATGGAGTTACAAAAAAAAAAGAAAAAAAAAGGAAATAGTGCAACAGTGACTGATGTTAAAAATCCCAAAGAATAGGACAGAATACAATAAATGTGAATCCCATCATGATGGCTTTATTGGTTCTGCCACCAGCTGCAAATACATTTGTTGGTCATTTTCACCACCAAGAAGACAAATATGACTCTGGTATCCTCTGGTAAATCTGCAATAAAAATTCTGTACGCTTTTGGCTCCAAATGGAGGCAAGAAGTTTTTGAAATGAATAAAACTTCGAGGAACCAGAACAATTTGATTGATTTGTTCCAACAACATGTTCAGTTTCCAAAGCTATAAAAAAGATATTCGAGAAGCTGGGAGCATCAAATACTAGTAAAAAAAAACATGGTAATTGATAATCAAAGTTAAGTGGTAAATTTCATATTAACCACTTAAACCTGTGTATAAACTGCTGTTTTAAGCTTCTGAACGTAGAACATCCATTTCTGCTGTTGTGTCACCTGAGCTTTTCTCTGTTGTGTTAATAAAGTTTGTTTGTTCAATTGTTTCAGCACTACACTATAACAAAGGGATATTATTTACAACTCATGGTTGACTTAGTAGCTTTTTTTTTAGAGCTTTCCACCACATCTTAGATTCACTGGATTTTACGGGAGAAGACCAGACCACAGAGGAAGACCATTGGTTTTTAATGGTGAAATGCCTAGGACAGAAAGCCAGGAAGGTGATACTGAGCTAGTATATTTGGTACAACATTTTGAGATCAAAATTAAGACTCAATATCACACTGATATGTACGAACATAGACACCCAGAGAGTGTGGTGTGACTCCAGAGTGTGTGTTTTCTGCACCTCATTGTTAAAGGGGGAGGAAGAGGAAACGTGTGGAAAAGCTGAGATTTTAAGGTTGAAGAAAACAACTGTTCAACAGAGAGAGGAGTAGAGCAGTTAACTGTATATTTTCTTTGGTGCAGTGCTGCTTAAGGATTTAGGCTCAAAGTGATGAAAAACACAGACAGACACTCACACAGTGTGAGCATCTTCATCTCTTTGATGTAGCCCCCAACAAAGCAGAGCAACAGAAGTTCCCGCTCTTCCCACTGAGCTACATGGGATCACTGACTTATTACATCATATTCTGCTTTGAAAACAAAATCAACTCGACGCACTGAGCTCACTGTAGCACTGCTTGAGTATATGAAAATGGCACATGATACTGAAGATCAGGATGAGTCAAAGAAGACATTTGAGCATCTGTTGTTTATTTGTCGAGGGACTGTGTCTCACCGAGAGGATTCTCAGGACTTGGAAAATGCAAACCCAAGGGCTGCTGGGAAGCGAAAAGTGCAGCTGAAATAGGGTAATGGTGGGCTTTCAAACGAGTCAAACAACGGGAGTCATTATCAGGCGTCCCGGCTGGGATTTGTGTGCGTGGAGGCTCTGGGGATAAAGGAGGCCACCCTGCAGGGTTCGACATGACCATGTGACCTACAGCAAAGGTCAGAGCGGAAGCACTGATGCTGCCAGGGAGAACGTCGGTGTTTGGCAAGTTGCGAAAAAGAAACACCACAATGTAAGAGTCTGATTGTCTGATCCTGGAGTGTGGGGCATCTGGGCTCCCAGCAGGAGGTTGGAAATCACGCAGGAAGCAAGAAAGTGTGTGAGAGAGGAAGACAAAAAGGGAGACAGAGAGAGAGAGAGAGAGAGAGATACGGCAACAAGAGAAATTCTAGATGTTGGATTTCGTACGATGACCTTGAGGATTCAGAGCTCGCATGTTGATTCGTTGTCATTTGTCAGTTTGATTTGCCTCCAAAACAACTCCATTTGATTGTGTTTGCAGACATACAGCATGTTAATAAAGACAGTGAATCACACATTTTCTTTATTTGGAGATGAACGGATTGTGTAAGCGGCGACAGAGTCTCTAAGTCTTCCCAAAGCTCCACGCCCCTCCGCTCGCTGCCAGAGAGCCATGAAGGGCAGCACAGGCGGGACGGACGAGCTGCTACAGGCTGGGATCTCTTCCTGCTGGTGAGGGGTGACATGTTGGCTGCCATTTTTCATCACCACTTGGTGCTTAATCCGTCCAAAATCTATCTCATTATGGTGGCGCACGTGTGTCACCAGTTATCAGGGATTTTGTTGGTTGAACTCTTCATCAGCCAATGTCACACTAATGCAACAGAGAATAGTTCAGTCTCTCGGCTTTTCTCTTCCAACATACAAGATTAGAATATATTATAGGGATTACTAATGAGCTTAAACTTCTTCCGTCAACTTCTTCATTTTTTTTCAAAATGCAAAGTGAAATTCATGAAGTGTAACTTTTTGAGAAAAGCCTGTTTAATACCTAGAGTATCAAACAATATGAAAAGGTCCATACTTCACTTAGAACAACCTGGTTTGAATTAATTTAGGTGCAAATCTTGCCTAGATCCTCTTTTATATAAAAGGGCACAGAAAACATTAAAAAAACATGTTCTGCAATTAACTTCATTATTGTGCATTAGTTTTGACACACAGGCTCATGTCCCTTCAAACACTAATTGTCTCTGATGTGTTTCCTGCTGCAGATGCAGATTCACATTAAAGTACAGACCCGCTGATTTATTTCTTCTGCTTTAATAATTACTGTCTCTTAGAAACAGATTTTGGGAGCAGTTTTAAACGTAACTGCATAAAATCAATATTCAAATTTTCTAAGATTTTTGTGTCACATTCGTCCGATTCTGTGATAAAGTCAACAAAACACGACCTAAAATGACAAACTACACAACTGTTTGATTCTGTTTTTCCAACACAAGGTCTCAACATTACTACTTTTCTTTAAACGCCTGAGTGGCTTCAAACAGGTTTTCACAGCAGACGTTTAACTTGTCATAGAGGGAGAAGTACAGGTGTAAACAGTAACACAGTCAGACCCTGACGCAGCTAAATGGGATTCAGTCGTCATTACTGTTGTTTTTATTTACACCAGAGCCTTTTTTTACTTCTTCCTGCTGCTGTCACATGTCTAAGTGTTGTGTGAAAACAGGCCCGTTGTTGACAGGTTGTTTTTTGTGCGCTGACAAACAGGCGGGATGTGACGTCCGCTTGTTTGAGCGCCTCTCGGTACCGACGCTTTTCACACTTTTTCTAAGCAGTATATCACAACACAGCTGGACGAGAGCTGACATTTACTAGATGGGAAAAATAGAAAGCAACTAAGTACATTTACTCAAATAATGTACTTAAATACAAATTTGAGGTACTTGTACTTCACTGGAGCATTCCCACTCTATGCTACTTTACTACATTTACTTTATAGCTGGAAATACTGGTTCATGTTCAGTGAGTATTTGTGTGTAAATATATGATTGATCTTTTAATATTTAATGTATTTTCTTTGATTGAACAAAACATTAGCACCTGTACTTGTACTATATATTATATAGGGCGCTACTTTTGCTTGAGAAAAAGATCTTAATCCTTCTTCCACTACTGTTTATATCATTTTGAAGACTGACAATAACTCCAGCTGTTCAGCAGGATTAATGATGTTTGGTGGAGGCATCTTTGTCTCAGCATAAACAACAGTCTGTGGTGCAGGAACACTGCCACAGCCAGACAGACAAACAAAGACACACACACAAACACACACTGGGTTTCTACGAGTGTTTTTAAAGATAAGAGGCAAAAGTTTTTGGCGAGCCTTCGCAGACAGAACCAGCATCCAGACGTACAATTTACCCAAAGACGAGGACAACCAGACCAGCGTACAACAATACAGCCATTATATGGAGCAGTGAAGCAGAAACTGGAGCCAAAAAAAATAAAATAAATAAAAACATAAAAAACAAACAAGTTACTGAGAATTCATGACATCTGACCTTTTCCACCAGCCGGAGAACAACAAGGACGCTCAACCTGCTTCTTTATCAAATATTAGAATCTCTGTGGGCTGTTGTACGAGGACACTTTATTACAGCGCTCTCGCAGAGATGGCGACACGGATGAGTAAACATTCAGAGTTTGCAATTTCCTTGAATAGCTTGTTTTGTTTTCACAGGCCCCTGTTTTTGTTTCATTCTCGGCTTAATCAGAGCCGTCCCTGAGGTCTGCGACGCGGCAACACTCAGGTCCATTTTAATAACGAGAAACTAGATGAAAGAATATATAAGCATAGAGGAGAGGATGCAAAAAAGTACGAACATGGACAGACACTCCCTCAGAGGGAGAGACGCAGCTGACGCAAAGTATAAACACCAATGTTGAATCTTTAATATATGCTTACAAAGAGAATGCATTAGATGTTCTCTGTCCATTAAAATCAGCTCCAACTGAAAAACACCGATGTCAGCAGAGTGACTCAGCAAACCGTGTCTTATAAAGTGATAATAGTCGTCTCACATGCCACATTATCTGTTATGTAATTACTACAGATTACAGCTATATGTGGCCTTCAGTAGCCCTGTCACACAACAAGCAAATGTAAAGCCAGGCGACTTAGCAACTCCTCGTGAACCTATTAGGTGACGTCAGCGGCTCTGGTCTCTGGTGAATATGTATGATAGTGATCATTACCCCACGCATTCAGACTGGCTGTCAGAGCCGAGGAGGTCTCGCAGGAGGAAAACGAGGTAATAACGAGCAACAGAGATACGGTGGGTAAGCAGGTGTACACGGTTAAAACAAAGTACAAGAATCGAACAAAAAAGACCAAAAAATAAATAAATAAATAAATTCCACCACATGACTCCCTTTGACTTTGAATTGATTTGTTTGTTGTGCAGCACGATTAAGTGTCTTTCTTAAGTTTTTTCTTGGCAGCATGTTCAGTTCCTGGCAGGATTTGTAGTGTTTCAATCCCACATTTCATATAATGGACAAAAAAGGCCGGTGGGCAACAAAAACCTTAAGACGAAGTGAATGACAAGAATGAAAACTCACTTAAATATTTTAATTGAACTTCAACGAGACAGTGTAACGGTTGATTACCTGGGAAAAACACTTGGTCTCGCTCTCGCTTAATGATGCGCTTGGAGTCGGACAAATTGGGGGAAATCATTGAAGGTAGGCGGAGGCATTTCAGCGCTCAGGAGGTGGAGTGCACGCTGCCAAACTCTCCCCGCTTCATCAAAGCCGGCAGGCTCTCTGACAGAGAGCTGCTCTTATCTCCGTCTCTGGTGACTGCATCTGTCAGGCACTATTCAGATTATTTATGATTAATGAGCTCTACTTGCAGGCTGCATATAGCTCTGCACAGGAAGCTGACTCCATGGAAGTGTGGGACTAAATGGAAGGAATCAACAGCCATTACTTTACCCAGGCTTTTGGCAAAGTCTACCTTTCCCACAAGTCAGCTCAGCTCGTACTGCAAACAGGTGACCCCTGTCCTCTGAGCTGGAAATGAATCATAACAGTTAAGATGAAATGAAGATTACAATGTTCAAAAAAAAAAAAAAATCAATTTAACTGCATTCATTTGGAGGGATGTCAAACTCTCCCTCCTGAATGAAAAAAAAAGTAATTTACAGACCATCATCATCACTGTTGTAATATTTGTGTTGTTTTGGAGTTCTGGAGTAATGGGTAAAGGAAATAGTGCTGCTCTGAACAGCCTGTGGGCTACAATGCTAACGTCATTATACAGAACGCCACCAGGGTTCAGTTCGACTTCTGTGAGGTGCTGCAGTGTGTGTTGGTTGGTGGAGGTGAAGGGGAACAAAGTATTGACAAAACACTTTCATTTGTGTTGCATCCACAAAACGTAATCAACTAATGTCACAAAAATTGATTTCCAGCACCTGTGAATTGATTCAGTATTAAAGATGATAAGATTCTTGACTCTAATGTGAATCATTTTCCACCCACCTCTCATATTATCTCTAATCTTAAAGCGATGTGTTTATATTTCTGAGGCCCGGCACATCCCTGCAGGTATCTTGGATGATGTTACAACACTCTGTGGACCAGCAAGAGAGAGATATCTGTCTTCACTGCTGCAACAAAACTAACAGAAGCGAAATCGATGTCAATCACAACACTCACACACACAGAGTCCTAAGAAGAGACACTGAGTGAAAAAAAACACAGGTGTGAGTGGACTGTGGGTGAAAGGAGAAACTACTATTATTACCGAAGCCGTCAGTACGAACACTGAAAGTTTGAGCAGATTAGACAAGTGATATTTTTCTACTTTGTGTGTTTTAATGAGAAATAGTCCTTCACATTATGAGGCTATTATTATGAAACTTCAAGTGCTGGTAATGGCTTTCACCATTTCCCCATAAGTTACCAAAACTGCACTTGCAGATAGAAGACACAACCTTTACATGCACAACCGAGTCGAGCTTCTCTTAGAGCTTGACTAGGCTGTTTGATTGGGCCACTGCTCTCATCCAGGTAAACAAGCACGGGGAGAATTGAATTATTGACCAGAGTATGTCCCACTCTTCATGTTGACCCTTTTTTCTACTTGACCTGTTACATGGCAGACTAAGCTAATGACAAACAGGATTGTTAGCAGATAGCATGTAGAGCAGGGAAAATATGGACAACTTTACAGCTCTGTACATTTTGTACATGCCGTACACTTTACTTCTTGTTGCCAGCTTCTTATTCTTGTTAAGCACTTTGTTTGACTTCAAAGCCCCGAGTGCAAACTGTGGAGCATGTGCAGACAGAGTGCTTTGGTCCTTTTGTGTCCGACTGAGAGAGGCACGCAGCAATGATCTGAATCCAAACCACTTTGTCTCGAAGCGTTGGTCCGTTTTTGAGATATTGATTGAGCACGATCTCTTTAAAAGTCTTGGATTCGCTGGACTAACACAGCATCATGTAGACGTGTAAGATTTTCACAACTGAACACACTTCATCATGTGTTGTGGGTTTAAAAGGCAGAAAATGATGATGGCAGATATCTATTACACAAAACTGTTGCAAAACTACAGTGGTAACTGTGTGTCAGACAAAGACATGATGGACTGTGTCACTGTCTCATAAACCTTCAACAGGAAAAAGAGACCTTTACTATTAGAAAATGACTGAGTTTCTGATACTCAGGGATTATGAATCAGAAGCAACACTGGAGGAGAAATGGTCAGATTAGTGCGTCTCTGAAATGTATGTCCAGCAGCACCAGAGATCAGACAGGTTGTAAACCAGCTGACCTTTTAGGCTGTGGAGCTTCCACATTATTTATAGAAGAAAAAGTCTTTAGTGTGTTTAATAATCCCTCATGGCAGCGGAAAACAGACGATCTGGGTCGTAATTTGACTCTTCAGAATAAGTCGAACTGACCTGGGAGACCTTGTGTGCCCAGTTGGAGCGATAGGCAGCGATGCTGCAGTGTTTTCCAGATCTCACTAATTACTTTGGTGATTACAATGCGATTACAGTCAGTATAAACTACGGCAGAGTAATGCGGTGGCAGAATGTGCTTCGGTTGCAACATAGCCTACATTAATTTAAAGTGATGAACAAGCACAAGGAGGCTGCAAACGCTCACGAGACTCGCCACGTTTATACGTTTCTCCCTTTCTACGGAGATGCAATGGAGATACAATTAGTGAATCTCAGCGTCCAGACATGCTTTTCATAATTAAACCTTTTATTTTGGGGGGGTGGGCTAGAGGCTCATGAAGTCTAGACAATGACCAGACAGTAGAGTCTCACCCAGCCTGCTCTTTCACAATATCTGCTCCCATTTCGAAAGGCTAAGCCTCCAAGCCTCTAAAATTCAGTTTTGCAATTCCCTGTAGGTACCAACAGTGTAAGAAATACATCAAAAAGGAGCTAAACTGGACAGATTGAGCCAATAAAAAAGATTTTCACGAAGATTACAACATCTTTCTAATTACAGAAAAAAGTTGATTTCATTTCTGTATTTTTTTTCCAGCAGCTGTAATGCTTTGAAACGAGGCGACAGCTGAATGTGCCACAGATTTCATCTAATCGACTTCCAATGATTTCCAACATGCCCCTGAGCAAGGCAATGAAAATCAAAACTACTCGTGTGGAGCACTGCAGGCCACAAACACATAAACACACACACACAGGGACAGCATGTACAGAGGTGGCACTACATGTCAGTTTCATCAAGAACACATTATACACAGGCAGCCAAAACCACAGGTCACCATGTTCGCACTTGGACTGAGTGTAAAACACGTTTCACACCAAAGACAGCAGCACGAGTGCTGAGAGAAGACGACTTCGGGGCTGCAGTGTTTCTGGTCTGTCTCTGTCCACACCGGGGAAACACTCCACCTGGTTCAGTTATGGAGCCCAGGACTGATACATGGGACTCTGGCACAACAGTGACAGTACCAGAGGGAACAGAAACACTTATTCACTGTGACTGTTGGAAGCCTGCACACACACACACACACACACACCCTTTCTGCTACACTTAGAGAGAAGTACTTGTAACTTTCCCCACTAGATGACCCGGATGATTCAATGTCCCACCTCAGATTCTTTAAGAAACAAAGTGAAACAATCAGCATTAAAACACACGACTAGTGAAGTGAGGACTTTTTCATCGGCGCCATTTTGGATTAGTGTGTGGCTAGACTATTTGACTTATGACACTTTTCAAGTCTTTGAAAGGAAATCAGCCAGAGTTTAAAGTCATGTAAAGTCAAATACAGCAGATGTCGTCGGAAGCGTCGGAACATATCAGTTCCTGATCCCTGTTCTGGTCCCTGTCTGGGACCGG
>OMNW01025143.1:6602-49716 GCA_900303245.1 Selene dorsalis
CAGGAGAGAGGCAGGCACAAGCAACAAAAGACAAGCACAATAGGAAAACTCAAAATCAGGTGTCATGGAACACTGTAAAAGAGAAAATCATATCATGGACTGGGAAAAAGGCCAAAGTCATCCGTCCTGAAGACAACAGACACCAGTGTTGGACTATAGAGCCAATATGGGAGAAAATAAGGAATCATCAACGTCATCACCAACATCTAGTGACACTTCTGAAGACAACGGAAGTACAACGTCAAAACATGTAAAGGTATGGAAAGAATCACTTGTCTGCTATTTAACAAAGCCAAACAATACAATAATATTGATGGGTTAACCTCATATACCACAGTAACTTAAGCATGATGTACAAACCCTAACCCTAACCCTCTTTATAAATGAGCAGGCTGAGCACAGAGAAAGAACTGCTTTTTGCTTTTTGCAACTTTTGTGACACACCATTTTTCAACTGAGCCCTGACCTCATCACCGACAGGAGCAAGGACAGAAATAGAAATCTCTCATGTGGAATCAGCAAAACAGTTTGAACTCGGCATAAAATTCTATGTTTGCGTGCGACCGAAAGAGCTGATTATGAAAATAGGGTTTTAGGGCCTTTAGATAAATCATACGTCGTGCTGTTTCCTGTTGGGTACTGTACTGCACCTGCCTCGCACCGCAGCAGAAAACCAGCATGATCAGTATGAGAATGTCATATTTAATCATACAGTTGTGACACAGTAAAACAAAAAAAAAGAAAAAAAAAAAAAGAAATCTTTGTTAATTTCTCTTTGAGGTTGACAAACAGTATAAGCAAGACGGTGATAAGAATCGTCAGTCCGCAGCTGCCTCTGCAGCAGCGGTGGATGCAGGGGGAGGTTGGATGTGGGGTGAGTCGTGCTGCTGGAAATGTTTTATGTGTTCCCAGTGACAATTAGAAGTGGAGCATGGTTTTGTCAAGGCTATCCCTGACACGGGAGACGAAAAAGAACCCGTTTTACAGCAGTACACGGTGTCAGGATGAGTTAAATTGACAGTTGTAGGTATGTGCGTGATGGCAAGTTGACAATGATGTTGTTGTGGAAAAAAAGGAAATAATTTGACAGGTGGGAAATGTTAGTTTAGACCCCATGTGTTTTCAAGCAAGGAAGGATGTGTCATTGACAAGCTGCACTGATGCAACCTGGAGAAATCTGAGATGAAAAGCACACTTCCTGTGCGGCCTAATCAGGTTCCCGCCTGCCACCAGTGCCACAGACACAGCTCGTTCTAACCCTATTATTTCAGACGCAATCACCAAAGAAAAAAAAAAGGAAAGTCTGTGACGAGATAAACAAATAGCTGTCTCCATTTCTTGTCCTTGACATTGCAAAATAATGTAAGGATAAATATATAAAATTCAAAATTCATCACAGGGAGCTTTTTGGGCAAGCAATGATGAAGCAATCAAAGTGAAGAGTAATTTTAAAAGCAGAGCTAATGCAGCAATCAGCTTTGGGTGATTTGTCAATAGCAAGCAACTCATGCTTCTGCTCTAGTGCAATGCCCTCCAGGTAAACAAGGGAAGCCAACGAGAAGCATTCAAGAGCACTCTTCCTCTCCACTACACACACACACACATACACACACATGCGTGCACATACGTAGGCATACTTCCACATCTGTTGTTGTCAGCATGTTAATCAGGCTTCGGTATGGTTGTAGCCCTGAGGCACTGTGTGATATAAACACAGATAGAATAAATATCTCATTTGAGTACCTTTAAATGACGAACTTTGTTGCCTTCCTCCCCGATGACTCGGAGAAGAAAGTTTGTGATTAAGTATTTATGATGTTTAGCGTTCAACAAGGCCACTATCTCTCAGATGCCGAAGCATTAAATCTTAAAAAAGAATGATACGGCACAATGTAGCGCTGTGAGTGCTGCTGACCTTTCTGTGAGAGGCCATTGGAGGTACACGGCTGGCATTTTAGACGAGATCATTATGGCTCTGGTTTTAATTGAAGCTTTTATCCCAGGTGTAATCAGGGCTAAATAAACAACGCCGGAATCATCCAAGACCCAATTAGGCCTATGGGGAGAGTTGTGTGTGGAGATGCAATGTGCTGCTTCTTCATAATCATCCGAAACTAATACTTGATGAAAGAGTCTGATATCTCTACCTGTCTCTGCAACTAATTGAATGTAATTAGTACAAGGCAGGGGTAATTGTAAAGGTTGATGTTATTATAAGAAATATCATTGGGTACAATATTCAAATTTCCTATTGTGTGGGCTTTGAAAAAAAAAAGCCTGTGAAACGCCTTTAATTGCTGTCATAATGGGCAGGCTCATGTGGGAATATTACATGATACCATAAAGACATACAGAGGATGTTTGAGAGATGGGGCTTCATTAGGATGATTTTGTCATCTCCTAATCACTGTTGAAATGGAAGCCGTCGACAGGCATTAAGCTTCACGTGACACCTGTTAATGGTAACGATGATAAAGACCTCCAAATGACTCCACACCTCTGTGGGCAAGGGATGGGAAAGAAAAAAAAAAAAACCTGACACAGAAAAGTAAAAATATACCAATGACAATCCTTCACTAGTTAATTAAGTGACGAAATAAGCCTGGAAATCCCCTGAATCAAATTACACGACGGGGTGAAACACATAAAGTATATACACTACTGCTGCTGTGTAACAAATAGGCTTAATGCAATCACACATCTTTAATGAAATCATGTGAATTAATGTCTTAGATCTTTGCTTTTATGAATTTGCCTCCGGTGGCCGATGCACCAGGAAGTCAACGGAAATTATTCAGCCGTTGCTCCGTGGAACAAAGTATGTGAGTGTGTCAGCACATGCCTAGGAGGGAACTGGGAAGTAGTAGGACAATGAGGGATGATGCACTTATTCCTTGATATTGCAATGTTGTGTGTGTGTGTATAAGAATACTTTTCATATGTTAATACATCTACTTCTGCAGTGATTTAAATGTAAATGCAGGCAATTACCCATTCAATTACTACCGCTTAACATATGGAGCAAGTTTTCTACTATCGTCCTCATCTGCTGGGGGGTCATGTCACAAAAATGGGTCACAT
The DNA here is from genome assembly GCA_900303245.1 of Selene dorsalis. Classification (NCBI taxonomy): domain Eukaryota; kingdom Metazoa; phylum Chordata; class Actinopteri; order Carangiformes; family Carangidae; genus Selene; species Selene dorsalis. Next base: position 9,684 of record OMNW01025143.1, read on the forward strand.
GTGTTTTGATTGGATTGCATGTATGTTCATAAAAAAAGAGCACTTATTTTCAAGTGTATTGAATTTCTAATGGCTCGGTGTTATTGCTGCTGCAGCATCCAGCTGTAGTGTCATCGTACTGTCACCCTCCAACAGTTGTTGCAGACAAGTCACTGCTAAAAGCAGTTTACAGAAAATGAGCTTCTCTCTCAGTATCCCTGATAATACTCTGAAATGAAAAATAATACCAATGAAATAGTAAGCTGGTTGACAAATGAATGTTGTGTTGGTAAATACAATTCCCACTACCAGTTTCTGTTGAACTGACTTGACAAATCTTTTCAATTTGTTATAGCCTAGAAGATTTAGAAAAAAGTAGCTACACTGACTAATTTCTCTATGTATGGTCAATAAATCCTCACCTTATACTTCAATACAAACTGACTAGTTCAACATCTAAAGTTGAACTCTCTAAAGATTAACTTTATTATTATTATTATTATTACTATTATGCGTCCAACCTTTAGTATCTACATAGGTCATTTGTATGCATAGTAGTGAACCAGAATTAGGCAACCCAGACCCTTGTTGTCATGAAAACAATAATAAACTCATGGTTATGGAAGGTTATGAAAGGGTCATGTTTTAGATTAGGATTAGGTTAAGGCTCAAAAACTATGTTATGTTTGGAGGGAGAAAACTTTAAATAGCTTCATGAGGTTAGAGGGCCTTTGTTATATGGTAACAAAAATAAGCAGGAGATTAAAGATGTGGCTGTCTATGCTACATCATCCAGCGTCTTCTTATCGCCTTCTTATCACTGTTATTGTGGCTTCTAGAGGTCACCTCCAGATGGCAGAGGTTTATTTCTTATTTTTTCCCAACAGGACAGTATAAAAACTAAATAAACACAAATTATGTTTATCTATCTATTACGCAATGAAAGAAATGAACTCAAATGGCCTTATCCACATAGCTCATGTGTGATAAAGTTCAGTAAAAGCACAGGAACAGTCCACTAAAGCAAGGAGTTAAGAAAACTGAAGACAATGTGGAATGGCTTCCAACCTCCGCGCCCTGTTCCCAGCTCTCGCTCGATCTTGTGACTCATTGTAAATGCATTGAGAGGTAAGTGGATGTGGAGCTGACTTTTCACAGCGTGAATGAGAGTGACTGTGGGAGTGATAATGATAAAAAATAAAAAATGTCAGCAGCTCATCTGATACACGGCAACATGGCTTAGTGATCGACTTGCCTACAGCCCCACAGGGGTTACGTTACAACACTCTTTGTTAGCTAAATGTCAGGGCCTCACCTGGATCCTATCATACACTGTCTGATACCCCCAGGCAGCACTCACAGATTCCGCTGAGGTCCAAGGGTTCAAACCCTGTTTCTCAGTCAGTTTAGAGCCAAACGTACAGGGCTTGCACACCTGTCTAAGCAAGGTGAGGGGGAAGAGGAGGGACTTCCAGCCTGCTTTTCACTTGAGGACAAGCCATAGATTTCTATGTGTCTTATTAAGAGCAGTGACTTCTCACCTTTATTTCCTATGAAAGTGAAAAAATTCTGTGTTGGTCTTGGTGATTACAAGAGCATGGGAAACTGCAGGGATTGATAACACCCGATTAACCAAGCTGCAAGAAACGTAGGAGTATATTTCGAAATTTCGACAGTGCTTGATTTTTTTCAGTCAGTAAATCATGAAAGCAGCATCTGCTGTGCTACTTATTTAGTTAAGAGTGCTCCATGAATAGATGTGGTCAGACTCGACATAATAGCGCTGTTTGGAATACATTTTTCACATGCTCTTGACTCCCATGAACCTGAGCAGATGTGGAGTTTGCGTGCTCTCTGAGGATCTTTCGGGCAGGTTTGATTTAAGTCATTAAGGAGAATAATGGGGGAGGGGGTTATTGGTTATGTGGTTATTGTCAAGCATAATGTATTTTGCATTTTTCAGGTGTAATGGTGATTGTGGGGTGAGTGCCTCTTCACTCGCTCAAAAACATTGCACTAGCCTGGTGTTAGCCTACATCTACTGGCGTTGGAGGGAGGATGGAAGTGGGTGCTTAAATGTGTCTGTGCGACTGCCCACATCAACAACACTCAGTCACTACTCAAAGTTAAACCGCCGACTTTCAGACCCTCGCGGTATTGTTATGTGCACAGATACTGACCATCCACACATTTATCACCACCTAGAATCCATTCAATCACAGCTCAACCCTATCATGTCCACTATGCCCCCACCCCATACTATCCACATGACCATTCTAAATTTGTGCATGAGAGAAGAAGTTCATCATAAAAACCCCTGATGGTCTGCACCAGCGCTGACTGATCATACTGTGTCTTTACTGTGAATGGAAACAAAGCAGAGGAACCGTCGCACAACCATCGTACCACTGTCATCGTTTATGGTGATATATTTTATCATTGCTGTGTGCCCAGACCGTACTGGATATCAATACTGTATAGTAATATAGTGTCAATGCATTTTCCAGCATGTGTTCATTGTTTTGGTTACCTTTGCATTTATAGGTTAACAGCTCGCAATGTATTACAAGCACTAAGCAAGCAAGGTTTCTGCTTGTATCCATGGTGATTGCTGCCTTCAGCGTATATGGCAAGAAATTACCTATTTATTTATACACTCCCACTGACTACAGATTGTCCTCCACAGCTGTGGGCCTGACATCATGCAGAGTGGAGCAGTAAGTGAGGAGGGACTGATTTGAAAAAGGGCACATACTTCTTTGAAAATACACACTTCCCGTGAAACTGTGACTCTTTTGCCTTTGTTGCAGTGGTGAGCAGCATGTCATTACAAAGCTGTGGGAGTTAAATGAAGTGCAGGCGGCATTTGTAGCAGGTACTATGTTAAATGTGTATCAGCTGATAATCAAAGAGCAGCAGGGACTGGTTGAAGCTGTGGTCACAGTTCCTGGTGAGGATTTGGTGTTTTGAAACACATAATTATCAGGTAAGGACATTAAGAACACTAAGAATTTGACTGAGCTACTTCATGTGCTTGGTTTTAAAGTGAGAGGGTCAAACAGGTTCAGTGCCTGTTAGGTTTTACAGGAAGGATAAGGATCTGAGCTGGCTTTAAAAACTCCAACCAATAAAATCATTTCCGTTTTAAGCTCACCCAGTCATCCAGTATCATCAGACAGTCTAATTTCGTAGACCAGCCGGAAGTGAAGCACAACGCAGTTGCGCTGCGTTAGCGGGGTGTGTCCAGGTGCTCTTTGCAATTTTAGTCCACTGCGGACCCTAGTGCAGGTACTCCTCTTTCCACCTCCGTCCGTCCTACCGGCCCAAGAGGGAACGAGGGAGGGGAGAATGCATGAGTGGGTTTAACACATCCAATTCAGATCTTCACCAATCAAATGAGCTCCTCTCCTCACCTTTAAATACGCTGTGGGCAAGGCACACTGCAATTCTATAATTTTATATTTGGACATGGACGAAGGAGACAGAGACGCCAGACGGCCAAACTTCTCCCAGGAGGAAACTGATGTTTTGGTCCGAGAGGTCCAAGCTCACAGTGGCTGAATATATGGTAACGTGAACAGACCTCCACGGACTGATGAAGCAAAAGTAGTCTGGGAGGAGGTTACTAATACTGTTCATCAGGTTTGATCTGATACACTGAGAACTGCTGCCTAGTGTAAAAAAACACTCTTTTCCACTAATAAAGACACTCACATTTAAAAGCCTATATTTAAACCCTGTGTAACAAAGATGAGTAGTGTGCACAGATCACAACATAAACAAATATAACGCTCACTGACAAGGTCCAGCACCTGGACCTTGTCAGTGAGGATCTCTCTTTTTCTCTTTTCATTTGAATTTTCTGAGATGTTGAATATATAACTCACTATCTGATGCTGAGGCAGTTTGTGATTGGCTGAGAGAGATGTTGCATCACAGTTTCAGCTGTGTTCATTCAGTCAGGTTGAGTTTCCATTACATGTGTCAACCTCCTTTGATCTGACCTCAGATGTGACGGGACAATCGATATAGATATACATTTATGTGCTGATTCAGATAGTTGCATTGAATAGAGGTTGTTGTGATTATTTATTGCATTGAAATGTGTCTGACATTCTGGAAACCTGTGAGCTTTGGTGACTTGTGCGCGCGTCAACCAAATTACCACTCCACCAGAGCTGAGAGTAGACCAGGTTGGAGCTGGCGAGCTTTCAGCGCAGTCTTTTGGCACAAAATTGTCACTGCGCCAAACTGAATCTGTCGACACCTCCCACTACTGTGTCGTCACACCCATCTTGGCGCACCTCGGTCTGCCAAATTGACGAAATTACCAGATGAAAGTCAGACGAAATTACCACTGCGTGGGGTTCAACACCATCCGCCACGCCTGCGGCTGGTCCGAAATTAGAGCCCATTGTTTTTATGTTACATTATAGACCCAACTAGGTCATACTGGGCAGGAGGATTTTTGTTTAAATTATGAGTACCAGACCAACACTTATATCTTCTACATAGAGAAAGTCTTAAAGTTGCTTGACCGGGGAGTTTCCTTACATCTAATTATCATGTGTCTTTCAGAATTAGTCAACATTAAGTATTAATGAAAGCCAGTTTTATAACCAGGAGTTCCTGACAGCATGTGTGACACGTGCAAATTCCTGACAAGTGAGAATAAATTGGAAGTGAGTCTTTGCTGCAGCAGCAGACCAGGAAGCTGAAACATCTAACAGCAAAGTATTTCCAGTGTCACAGTGTATCCTGATAAGGAACTCAAAAAGACAGTTTGAGAAAAGGCTAATAGTCAGAGGAAAGTATCCTGACCACTTTTGAGAGCCTGACAGATGGGTTTGAGTATGTGACTGATAGACAACCTGCATAAATGTTACAGCACTTTCTCCTTTAATGGAAGAATTTCATGTTTCTTTTCTTTTTTTTTCCAGGACAGAGGATGAGAACTCTTCTCCTTGGATTGTACTCCTTCCAAATACAGATTGGAAATAAGCAGGTGGGTTGTTACCAGTCATCTCATATTGTACCCATGTGATAACTGATTCACTTAATGGATCACACAATGATCATACCAAAACAATTATTCATTCATTAACATTAATAATTGGAAGCATGTGTCCTATATACAGTTGATTGTGGTTACATGAAATTTGATATAGCATAATGCACATAAGGGGTGTTAAATACATGGTAGTCTGATGTAATCAGAGTTAAAACAGTTTCACAAAATCTTGCTTCATTGCACAAAACATTACCAGATATTAAGGTATCATTTCTGTGCAGGGAAGCCTTGATTTGGATGTTTTCGTATACTGCCAGCAGCTACAGCTGTTACCTATATGCATGGTCTGCTTTAAGGACACAGATATGTGTTTGTGCAGAACATTTCATGGAGAGTTTAAGGTCATATTCAGTCACCACCTTCCATATTTTGCTCCCTCTGTACTCTCGGCGCTGTTACGAATGAATATGCCAGTCCCAACACCTAAGGGCACTTTGGCAACACGGCCATCCTGCATACTTGAACCTACAACCTTGACAATTTGCCATTAGCGCGACATTCTGAAAGTCCCTGCAAAGCCAGAAGGCCAGGTGTCTCACTAAGAGCCACTCAGCCTCTTTTTTTTCACCCTGAGCAACATTACAGTTACTAACAGTGAAGAGCTTTGAGCCGGCAATCTGTTGCCAGCTACACACTGGTTCCACAGGTACTAGCACTGAGGATGCGTAAAAAAGACCTGAGGATAGCACTGTGTCCAGCACAGTCCCCCTCTGAGGAATATCAATAATTCAAAAGGACGAAGTTTCTGATACATGAGAATAAAATGCAGCTTGCCTCTCCCCCCTCCCGTGTCAGTATTTTGACAGGGAGTGTGAAGAGGGGAAAGGAATCCGAGGGGACCCTGCCATGTAAAGTGTTCTTTCATGTTTTGCAAAGTGAGTGCTACCTCTCCCTCTACATCCATGAAATGGAGAGTTAAGAAGAAGCCACTGTGAGGGTACAGTCTGTTCGGACTGACTGACTAACTTAACGACTGACTGGCAGGGAAAATGACTGAGCTTCACGCCGCCGGTCTCTTCTTCTCTGCCACTGCTCCCGCTTCTGGTGTCTCACTCTGTTTCGCACTTCTTCTGTCTTTAAGGCGTACTTTTTTTTTTTTTTTTTCATTTTTACACACCCTTACCTCCCACAGCAAAAAGAATAGGAGCGGAGGGAAGCTTATTACAGTTATGAGGAGGAGAGAGAATAACGCACAGGGAGACGGAGAGATGAAGGGGGTGAGAATAAAACAAATGGAGAGGAGTGTACAAAAGGTAATGAGGCCAAAAGAAAGGGAGCGACGAGAAGGAGTATGATAACAAGATAATGTGTTGCTGTCATTGTAGTCCTGACTTAAAACAAATGGTTACTATCCCATTGTGTTGGTTTCTGGGGCGACGTGTACTTACTAGTCACAGCCGAGGAACATGTCCTTAAAAAACACAATAAAACAGGCGGTTGCATTATCTAAAACACGATTCATCACGGTGTGAAGATAGCGGTTAAAACAGGTAGAAGATGTTCAACCGCATTTGGATCACACATCGCAACTAATCACTTAACTCTCCTCCCAAAAGTATCTTTGTGCTGCGATGTTCAAACACGTACACGAACTGAGAGGGGGTGTACGCCTCAAACACTCCTTTAATTATGCTGTGAAGTTTTCTCCCCGATGCCCTAGTTATTCTGGGGAGTGGGGACATGGCGGAGTCTTTGGGGACAGGCGACGCTCTCTGAAGTGGGTGAAGGAGGATGGAAAACGTCCCTGGTGGCACCAGGGAAAGACCACGTCAGTGCTCTCAGGGGGAGAGAGCAATTCAGGACCTTGTTTTCTCCTTCTCTCTGTTCTGTCTCCAACGCATGACAAGAAAAACAAGACAACATCTCAGAACAGCTTCTTGTCTTTCTGGGAACATAATGATTTTGTATATAAATAAATAAAAAGTGGGCATGAAGTCGTCAGACAGGCTATTAGTGTTTCACAGGAAGTTCTTTGCTGTCTTTTTTTTTCTTTTCTTTGAATTAATCTCAAGAAGCATCTCTACAAACTGTACATTTACTGAATGTTACTGTTTTTAGGTTGAAATCACACACTCACAAAGCAACTAGGCCACAAGTAAGAACAAAGGGATTTGGATTTTTGTAAATTTGCTGCTGAATATGGTGTCTTGCAAAAAGGAGTTGCTTGACAAGAGCTTCCAACATTGTTGTCCTTATGATATAACAGGTTATAATATGTCCTCCGAGGAACATTAGGCCACAGGGCAGATAGAAGGCCACTGTGGGTTCCTACCTGAAAGTAACCAGGGAGGGATTAAGCCAAGCTGGTTAGCATGCTGACTTTATTACGACAGAAAGAAAGACCTGAGGGGTACTTGGGTGGGTGAGTGGTTTGCAGAGCATCTCCTATTTGGGCTCTTGCCCTTAGGCAGGACATTGCCGACTCGACTCCCGAATATGATGGTCATTTATGATCTGTTCCCCCATTCTCTATCCCCGTTTCCTGTCATACCGCCACTGCCCTATCTAATAAAAGGCAAAAATGCACTGGTGTTGCTTTCCACCCCTGGAGACAGCTCATAGTTTGTAAAAGTATGAATCATGATGCTGAACTTGCAACATTTCTGCTAGAGTGTTAAGTAAAGAGCTGTTATCTAATACTGGCTATGTGGCCTTGTAAAAACTCATAGTAATTAATTCAAATGTATATCTTTTAAGTGGTTGTAAATGTTTTCCATAGAAAGAAAAATTCTAAACATAATCCCTGCGAGTCAATCAAACTGGGAATAGATTTACAGTATTGTAATTATTATAATCATGTTGTGGCCTGGTTAACACTGTTGCCTCTCACCAAAATGTTTTGGGTTGAATTCCCAGGAACAGAGCCTTCCTGTGTGGAGGTTTGTCTGTGTGGGTTCTCCAGCTTCCCCCCGCAGCTCAAAGAGATTGATTAGGGTACTGTAGGGGTGAATGCGAGTGTGTGTGCATTGTTCGTCTCAATATATCAGCCCTGTTATAGACTGGCGACCTGTCCGGGGTGTAGCCCTCCCTCACCATGTCAGCTGGGATCGGCTCCTGCACTTATCTGTGCAGGGTGCCCCCCAATAACCCTGCACAGGTAAGCGGTACAGACAATGGATGATGACAAAGGTCATGCAGACGACTGCCCATACACTCCATGATAATGAAAGTTCAGCACACCTACTGTGTAGGGCCTCTGTTTAAGGGGACACCACTGTGGGTTGTATTGGACTTTAAGGACACACAATCTGAAATGGTGTTCAGTTGGTGGAAAAATAGTTGTGTTGAAGGATTTTGATGCCTTAATCCAAATCAAGCTTGGATTGAATACATGCTCAGTCCAGGGTGAGGAGCCTTATGGAGGGCCAAATCATTTCACGAAATATGTTATTGAAATTACTATCTTAGCATGTAAGAAGAGTCTTATACTTAAAGAGGAACTATGCAAGTCCGGTCGCTTTTCCTCTGTTTTGCTAACCCTCCTCCGGACCATGTGCATTTGTTTTTAACGAATCCGCCGAAAACAGCAATCCATGGAGCGATGGATAATGTTATATAACATATACGATGATACAACATTCATATTTGTGTAGTCTTAACTGTCATAACTGAAAGACCACAGGTTACGGGGCGCATTTATTTTGCGGTGCGCAGAGTCGAGAGCTGGGACACTGGGGTGGAGGCCAATTACTGCACTGATGTTGCAAGGTTGGTTTTCAGCCAAGAGACTCCAGGTGGAAAACAGAACATGTTACAAGTCATGTATGTAACCATCACTATAACTCTGAAGGTGTTTAATTAAGGTAAAAATGTACCATAACCACGGTAAAATCCTGCACAGTTCCTCTTTAAAGAGAACCATTGTGTCAGGGTCTTTGCTGTCCATACCTAACATCACCTGTAAAGGAATGTTTTGTCATGTATTTCAGTGGCTGTCATGTCCTAAATTGGAATTTTTGAATTGCTGTTTGATTCCTAACACAGGAAGTTGACACTCTCCACAATTACTGTATTCATTTCACTCTTGTGTAATGTTTCTGTGAGGCAGAGCAGGGGGCAGCGATTGGATGTAGCTAATGATCACATCTCAAGAAGCCACATCCACTTGTACAGTTGATGTTCATCACAGTGAAACAAAGTTTTTTGTTGTTAAGTGGGATCTCTGAGCAAAAAAAGTGTAAATATACACACATAAATATATATCTCTTCAAATATTAAAACTGATCACACTACATGATGTGATCACATGATGTGCTACGTCTTGCACTAGTGTGTCTCATCTGTGTGAGTAATTGTACGTGTGACTCCCTCAGTCATTCAGTATCACTGACACTATCAAAACAAGAGGCTTGTGTTCATTTTCAAAAGAACCAAGAAACTCAGCATTTCCTGTTTGTAATCAGCATATGCTCACTTTTACAAGCTCCATCACCAACTGTCAACTGTATTTTAATGTGTCGCTAAGCATCTGACTGCGTTCCTGTTCCCATATCAGGTGGCTTGAAAGCCTGTAATTGACAGAATAGTCTATCTGCTCATGCCACTCGATCGGACACTAGATAATTTGCTCAGTATTATGACTCATCTTAAAATTAATTTACACAGTGACCTGCATCACACTCATGGGTCAAGTCCATGATTCTGTATGTAATAACTGTCACTCTTTCATTTTATCTGTGTTCTTTTTTTTATTTATCTCCTCCCTGTCTCATCACTTTTTAAGTTCTATCTAATTAATAGAGTCCTTTTTAAATAGCTCCTCTAATTGATGGTCTGAGTGATAATTACCAACTTTCAGCAGGGCTACTCGCTGCTATTAGCAGGCATTCAACAACAGGTTTATTATGTTTCAAATGAAAAATGGAATTGTCCTTTTTTTCCACTTGGTTTTCTCATACTACTTTAATATTACAGATCCTGAGGAAATAATCGTATAATCTAATAAATAATCCACCAAACATTTACTACATAATAATCAGCATTAGCTTTTAGCTCCATTTTTCATTTTCAAGTACTATGGTAAATGCTGCACTTACATTTTCACAGTCACTTTAAGTATTGATCAAATAAATAAGTAAATAAACGAATAAACAGCCTTCTAGGGTAGGTGAAATATCCAGGTTCACCATAAAGTCAAATAAAAAAAAGGGAATACATCAGCAAGTCTTCGCACCTCTGTGTTAATGTAGCATGTGTAAGGCCGCACTGCATACCAAATTCATCAGGATTAACAGATGGCTCAGTATTGCAATTTTGTGATTTCACACTGTGTATAATTTACAGCTCCAGTGATACCTACCGTTGCACAGCTAAAGCCCTATAGTGCTGAAGGAACTATCTGAAGAGTTAAAAAACAAAATGTAATAATAAAATGCCATATATAAACCAAGTGTTAAAGCTGGAATCCAAATGCAGCACTCAAGGGAGTTTATTAACAGTGGGGTAAGAAGACTGAATGGACCGAAGCTCTGAGACAGGGAGGCAGGGGAAGGTAAGTGGGGGAAGGGGGACTGTGCTGGAGCTAAAGCTGGGAACGAGTGAAGCTGGCTGGGGTCTTGAAGATGAAACAGGGTGGAAATGTTGTGGATAGATTGAGACAGAAATTAGCAAAAGACACTTTCGCAAATGTACTGTATGTAACTGTATGACGGGGTTTACAACCTGGCAGCAAGAAGAACCAGGAACCAGGCATCAGAGCAGGATGTGAAACACCTGGTAGCACCAACACCAGCACAGCAGTCTGCACTCACGCAATCAACACCACCGAAGAAATAACACACATACACAGAGAGAGCAAGCAAGAAAGAGAGAGAAGTAAGGAGGAAGAGTGGCTGCCAGCTGGGAGGGAGTGGTGACAAAAGTGAAGCGCCCGACATCCAAAGCAAACATTTAGCTATAGGATTTCCGTGTGTTCCTATCAGTCCGCGAAGCTCGTCAGAACGCAAGCCCCTAAATTTCATCACAGAGGCTTCTTGTCGCATTTGCTGCCAAAACTGCCAGACACGCCAACTTCAAACAGTTATCCCTGTTGCTAATGAGTAAAAAGATGCATCCTGCGTTTGAATCCACCGAGCACCACCTTCTCTGAAAAACGCGTTTTCCCCTCCGTCTCCTAACCCACCCCCTTCATCCCTTCCACCACTTAGCAATTGAACTCTGAAGTGCCAGCATGCAAATCAAGCACTAATCCATTTGAAGCTGACAGAGCGTCCTGATTACGGCGGCAGCTTTCTTCTTCAAACGTCCCATCACCGTCATCTATCCAGGAACACATGTCGAAACATAAAAGAGCTCCCGAGTTCAATTAGTCGATCAGTTGTTTGTCGGATGTGCCAACAAACTAGGGGCAAATTGTCATACACGCACCTGAGCCCGGGAGTTTAAGCCATAGAGTTTGCGTGAAAGCACAAGACTCACACATAAGGCACAGTTATTTATGGAGGGATATCGCCCAGCGCTTGTTATACTTGTCACTTAATATTTAGATATTAGGATTAACAGGATGAGACAGAAAGCCCTGTGTTGAGATATGAGCGAAGAAGGATGGAGGGATAAGGTGAAACACTGGTAATTAAAACAGCTTTCTTCCCAACTACCAATGAAACTGCAGCAAAAGTTCTCTGTTGATAGCCAGAGCTGGAGACATGTTGTTCACAGGCTGTCTCACTATCCCATTCTCATGGACACAATGTCTTAGAAAAGCGTTAGTGGAATTTCTTCAAATTAAGTAAAACCATGTGCAAGGCCTCAAAGGTCAACGTCAGTGTGACCTCACAATACACTTTTTAGTCATTATTCAAGACTTCACACAGTATTGTAGTATAGTACAACTGGGATGTAATCTGAAGATGAAGCAGAGGCTGATGACGACGAGGATGAAATCCTCAGCGTTTCTCTCTACAGAATCAGAAGAATCCTCAGGATTGACAACAATGTGGCTTTATGGGTTCCTTCTCTCTTCATGCTATGCCAGCTAGTTCTGGCAATTCTAAAAGTTTTAACAGCTGTTACTATGGAGAAGATGCCAGACACAGATGCAAAATTGTTTCTTCTAACCTGTTTTGTTCGTGCAGGGAACAAAATGAAATGACTGGATTTTAAACTTTGTGATGTTTCTTTTTCTTTTTCTTGCACACGCAGACTTATGATTGATTTCTCACTTCAGAACAGCATCATTCAGTCAGTAAAGCTCCTTAACAAGCTGAACATCAAACACAAAGCATCACATCACAGAGGAAGAAATACACAGAGTGAGCGAGGGAAAGGTCAAGAAGAACCAGGTGAGAAGCTGAGCAGGTAGTCAAGCCCATACACTGGAGCATTCCTATACCGGCTCATCCCTTTTCTTCCTGTGGAGTCCCCTTCCTTACATTTCACAAGAGTTTGTCTTCATCTTTGTGGCCTTCCCAACTCTTGCTACAGCTAAACCACCTACTGCTTCCAATCACTCCTTCCTCTCCACAAGCCCCTGCAGTGTTTATACCCCTGCTCCTCACTCCATTCTGCACCACACTGTCGGTTCAGTGCCACCTGCCTTGCCTCGGCTCCTTGTCATGTTAACAAACCCCAGCCTGAGATCCAGTACCCAGCCCTCTCTGTGTTCATCCTCTAGTTCATCCCAGTCCTTTGCTCTGCTGCCCGTCCTGCTCCCCAGTGATTCCTCAGCCCAGTCATAAGCCTTTATTCCTAAATTCTCTGTGGCTGAGTCCTACCCTTGGTTCCAGGAAAAACTTCAAAAGGGAACAAATTCATTCATGATCTTGATATACTGTTTTTAAACATCATCTTACATGTATTTGCATCACAAAATAGTCTTTTTGTTTGATTTTTGTCAAAAACATTGCAACCACCCAGCTAATAAGGTTGCATCTGAAGATAATATTCTGAACCTAACTGAATTATGATTTGCCAATAAAAAATTCTGTGCATAAGTGGGTTTTTTAGACACAGGTTAACCCACGCAAAAGGAAATTGATACATTTCACTCTTCCAGCCAGAGTTTGCCTTTCTGTTCTAATTGAGGACGCACAAAAGAAGAAAAAAAACACACCAGCCAACCTGGATAAACTGCCCTCATATCTGTGCAACCTGTTGTCTCCAGCTGTCAGTGTGTACAGTTCCCGTTCTTCCACACAGAAGCTGTATAAAGTCCCCAGGATTCATTCAGAACTTGACAGAGCAGCTTTCTCCTATGCTGCTCGCTGGTCCTGGAACCACATTCAGAAGTCTCTATAACTCCCTGAACTCATTTCCTTGGGTGAATTCAAGGTTCTTCTAAAATATGAATTAACGGAAATGTGCACTGGAAGTGTATTGTAATGTTTGTATTGTTATGTCCAATTGCTTTTATTATTGTTGTTTCACCAATCTGCCTCTTGGTTTCCCTCGCAAAAGAGATCCAGTCTCAAGGGATATCCTGGTAAAATCATGGTAGCATAAAATAATGGTATTTAGTTTTCATCAGTCAATCAATCAATCAATCAATCCAGAATTCATTCATCAATTCATAATGCGAAGCCTGTGAAGCTAGTTTAGGGAGACAACTTGAGCTGTGCCCATCCTGATCAGCTGATCAGTCACATGCTCTCCTCTCCAAATAGGGCGGGTTATTTAAACCCCCTAGCTGACCCCCTCATCCTGGCAATGCTGCTGTCTCTGCTGCTATTTTCTGCTGCTGTCACTGCTGCTCTGCTCTGCTGCTGCTGCTGCTTACCATCACATTCCTGCTGCTGCTGCTCCTGCTGCCCATGAGGTATTGCAAACCCACCACCTCTCCAGCATCCACCTCTGTCTCTATGATCCCCTGCGGGGGTCTGCTTTCATTCCCTGTTAGGTCTGTCAAGCAGATCATTATTCAGGGAATGAATAACTGAGACAGAGCCTGATGCCAAACCTGCTGCAGCCATGCTCAAGAATACCTATACCCTGCTTCAGCTTGCTGTGCTTATGCTCAATAAATTATTTGTTCTCATTTCAGAGTTGTCTGATTGAAATAATATAACACATGAGCTGCCATAGATGTGTCACGTCTCCGTCATGATCCATGGGTTGGTGCTCAGTGTCAGAGGTTCTGTGTAAACACTTCTGATTATGTGTCTTTTAAACTTATTTCAGGGCTGCCATCATTCCACTGTTTTAGCACAAGCATGGTGTTGATGATTTAACAGCACTGTGTGTTTACGAGTCATGTGCACAGAGCAATGGCAAATATGAGTTTACATCACTGCTAATGAAGACCTTACTAATGCTGCAGAGTCATTTGACTGATGACAAAGGCCAGATTTTAGTGGGTGTTGATGGGTTTTTAAACAGAGTAAATGGGTTGAGCACAAATTGATTAAATTGTTTATATAAAAAAAGCATTTCTATAGCTTTAAGTTTTTAATGTACAAAGGCTTTTCATGAGGGCTGAGTAACTGGTACATAACATTGTCTACACAGATTATAGAACCCAGGACACGCAAACAACCCCCTCCACAGCATTACTTCATATGTCTCCCTGAAACGACATTCAGACGATTTCAGTTTCTACTTGATACTCAAAACCACAACCGTAACCTTCCCCTTAAGCTGTGGCATATTAAAAGACAGCACCGTGCTCCGCCAACTCCTCCTCATGGGTCACAGTCATTTTTTATAAGTCCTACTTTCTCATACACATAACCGCACCTGCACCATCACCATCACCAGCTAATTTGATTTCAAATGCTAACTGACGTTGATTGCTTTGCTTAATAGTAATTAGTGCTGTGAAAATGTATCGCCTCACCCCCCCATATTACTCCAAGCTGTCGCATCTGTCTCCATCTCTCCCCATGACTCAGCCTTTCTCTCTTTCACTCTCCATATCTCTAACTCAAGCCACCTCGCTCTAATTTTCTCACTTCTCTCTCACCTCTCCTCCAGTGCTCGATGATTTTTTTTCTCTCTCTCGCTCACTTTACTTTCTCTTTTCTTCTTTCACCAAAATTCTCATTTGCTCTCTTCCCTCTCATCTTTCTCTGTTCCTTCATGACTCAGCCTCTCCTTCCTTCTCTTTACCTTTCTCAGTTTCTCTCGACTTTCTTCGCAGGCAAGAAGTCACAGAGATCAAAGGGAGGAAAAGATGGAAAGAGGCAAAGCTAACCCCCACGCATATCTCTTGCCTGCACTTTCTTTTCATTCACACTCCAGCTGCTGAATCTTAAAGTCTGTCTTCCTCTAAACATCTCTAGACATATTCATACCAACTTATCTCTTCGTTCCTCTTATCGTCTTCTCTTACACTTTCCACCCTGCCATTTCATTTGTATTGTCTTTTTCCCATTGTGCCACATCTCTCTTTTACCCTCTTTTCTCCTTGTTCTGCTCTCCTCTGATCTGAATATATGTCGTTACGGCTGACGTCAGTCTAGGGAATCATTCAAACACACATGAGGAACAAGCAAAAGATAAACCAGCTCTCTCTGAAAGATTCACCACAAGATGAAACAAAGAAGAAAAGGGAATGGAGGGAAAGAATAGACACAAACTCCCACATACATAGAGATGTACAGCCCCTGTAGTTGCCAAGGGGGGCATGCATTACTGTTCTCTTCACAGCCCTATTAGTGTCAGTGTCTTTGTTTTTTTTAAACCGTAAAGCAAGGGAATTAACTGTTAGCACATACACGTTCACACAATATATTAACACACACTTGAACAAATAGAAAAATAGGCATATACACATGCAGAGATATTTAGTTATTTCACATGCACACACACAGCTGCACACCACACACCTACATTCACTAAAACTCTTCATATGTTAATAAAGTCCCCCTAGACTTTCTTTGTTCTCAGAGCCGCTTCATCCATCCCTTTCTATTTCCCCTAGAGTGTTATATAGTCTGCAAACACTCAGATGCACATACAAGTCATGATCAAGAGCACGAAGTATGTGTATGCCTGTGCACGCTTCCTGGAATGTCCACCTAATGTATTCATAAGTCAAGTGAACACACATTGTTTGCACAACTTCACAAAAATATCAGCACTACAGCGATGTGATGAAATTTCTAACATAACACTGCAAATCTCTCTGGTGCCTTATAAGGCTTGTACATGATAACTTGCTCAAAGAAACCCCCACCCCGCCCCCAAGTCCACCATGGGACGCATCATCAGAGCGTTTAGAGCCAGCTTTGTTAATTTATTTAGTCCTTCTTCTCTCGAAGGCACGCCACTGGGATTCTCCGTCAGCCGCCCTGAGTGTGATTCCGCAAGATATTACTTAGTCTTGTGTGCCGACTTTAATGCTACTTATAGAGCCTCAACAGGCAAAGTGTCTTGCAGGTGGACCAAGTGAGTGGGTCAAAGTCAAGGTTGAGCAATCCTAAAATAGATTTGTGTGCTCTTAACGACGTGATGGAAATTGAGTGTGAAAGATTGAGGAGATATGGATTTTTAATGGAGAGGAGATTGAGACATACACACATACACACACACACAAGCTGTAACCAACTGGTGTTTTAAAAGATACCGCAGGATTTACCTGCTGTTGTTGTCTGCCTACAGTTGTTAGCCTAGTGAGAACAAAAACTCTTAAAGGTAAAAGAAACGGGGGGGAAAAAAAGACAGAAAAATAATACTGGCCAACTATTTACCAATCTTCCCCTGCCCCCTCCTCTTCCTCCTCTCATTTTTTCTTCCTTTCCAATCAAAGTTTCAGTGCACAACAATAAGACTGCTTACTCTCTCAAAAGCTGTTTAAGTGAATTTCACTGGCTCACCGGGGAATCGCCCCACTGAGGCTTTTGAAGGCATTGAGGCAAGGAGAGAAAGTAATTACTTTTTTCCCTAAACAGAAGTGGGGCGCGGCATGGTGTGTGTATATGGGTTTGTGAGCGAGTGTGAGAGAATGATTTAGTTTGTGTGTGTTTATGTTAGTGTGCACGGACGACTCTGTATCATGTGTTTGTATGTAAAACTGCAGCCTTATGTTTATGAGTGTGAGACTCAGAAGCAGACAGTAATAGAGGAACAAGGCTCTCATACTCAAGTGAAGAACAAAGCCCTGCAAGCTTTTTAGGATGGTCATGAAGCAGTGTGTGTGTGTGTGTGTGTGTGTGTGTGTGTTTGTGTATGCGAGAAAGATCTGAATAGAACATCAGAAGAAATGTTTTTTTCTCATTTTCATAAAAAAAAAAAAAAACGAAAGCAAAACTGTGTGGAAGGAAGACTTTTGCTTTAAATTTACAAAATGGCAATCTACTGTGTGTGTGTGAGTTTATATTTTTATATGCTAAATAATGTAAATGCTGCATCAAGGAAAACTGTCTAAGGGTCTGAATGAAGACGGGGTCAACAGTGGATTGGTATAGTATCAGGGAAGCTTAGCATAAATGCAAAGATCTCAGGTGATCTGTGTTCCTCTGGGTATTGACCAAAACAATTCTCAATAAATCAGAAGCTTTCCAACTCAAAAGGCAAGTTGCATTTCTACGCTTAGAACTATGACCATGTTCCTTTAATAGAAGCTAGAAAAAGGTCCGCAGAACAAGTTTCTGCAACATGGTAAAGACCATGCCTCAATCTACTGTTGACTGCGCATCTGACCCCTTTTGTTTACCCTTGCAGCTGGTCAGCCCACACATATTCAAGTGGATATGAGGCCAAAAGAATGAGATCATGGATATGGGTGACTGAAATAAGTTTACTTCAAAGAGTGGATGGAGTCAAACCTAATGACAGGGCAAAGGGTTTGGACACTGGGAAGTAACACAAACTATATTTCTGAAAGACATTGAGATTGTTTGGTCCACCCTAACCAATCAGTTACAATGGTACAAGAGGCCAGGGAAGACCCACAGCGCCCTGGATCCTCCAAGGGAAGCTGGAGGACTTGACTACAGAGAAGAAAATGTGTGATACCCTGTTTAACCAATGGATGGATGGATGGATAGATGGAGGGCAGGAGAGATGAATGAGTTGGCTTGGGAATTTGATCAGAATGTGTCCTGTCATATTTGAGTAAAAAGAAAGCCAGAGTCAGGTCCGCCCTATTAACGCTGAGGTCCGAGCAATCTTGGACTTTCCAGCCCCCCAAACCTGTCGCAAGCTCAGTCGTTTCCTGGGGATGACTGGATATTACCTTGTTTTTTGTAGGAACTTCTCCGATGTGATGGCCCCATTGACCAAGTTGACCGGTCCCAAAATCCCATTTTTGTGGTCAAATGACTGTAAGAGTGCATTTGAGGCTGCTTAAACTCTCCTCTTTTTCTCCTTTTAAGCTGGAGGTGGATGCTGCAGGCACCGTGCTCCTGCAGGAGGATGAGCATGGCATTGATCATTCAGTGTGCTGTTTCTCCTGAAAGTTCAGAAACTGCCAGCTACATCACAGCACCATTAAAAAGGAGGTATTGGCCCTCCTATTGGCATTGCAACATTATGAAATCTACCTTGGTTCAAACTCTGTTCCTACCACCGTGTTCTCTGACCACCACCCTCTTGTCTTCCTACGCCAGATGCACAACAATGACCCATGCCTGATGCACTGGTCCTTGTTACTTCAGGATTTCAATATTGAGATATATCATGAGAAAGGGATGAGTAATGTTATTGCTGATGCTTTATCTAGATCATAGTTATAGAGCAGTTCTTGATCCTAGTCATGTTCAGTGTCTAGCTCTAGTCATGTGACTGTTTAGGTGGTTAAACATTTTCTTTGGGGGAAAATGTTTATTCTTATGGGGGGAGGTGTTACGGGGTTCTGCCTCCCTGTTGGTGAGTGTGTGTGCGTGTGAGTAGGTAGAGTTCCTGAATCCTGGCTGCTGGTTCCTGATTGGGTCCCTCTGATACCTAGGCTTCGTAAGGCCCGCCCAGCCTCCTGTGTCTTCATTTGTTCTCATTCATGACGCTGTTGAAATGTGTAACTTTAACTGTTAAAGCAGCTGTAGAGGTGAGAAACCCTTTTTGTTCTGAATCTGTTTTCTCTTGTTTTTAAATGTAAGGAGGTTAGGTAAGTGATCTGTATTTCTGTTTGATTTCTTCTGGATAAGGTAAGGTCAGGGCCTCTAGCTTCTTTTGTTTGTTGTGTTGGGTACTGCTCACACCCGGAGGCAATAAAGCTGCTTCTGTAGTTGAGCTTTGTCGTTCTGGCTGTTCATTTAGACTCTGAGGAAGGTGGGGAGCTCGTTGTGTTACGCCTGTTTTTCCCCCTACACCCCGGGTGTAACACAGACACTGAGTTTTCTGCTCATGCGGGCTAATTGGTATGTTATAGCTGAATGCTAATACACCTCTCAGTGGGGATACATGCCGGTGAATTTACTCCTTATGCCATTCAGTGAGTCTCCGTTCACTCAAAGGTTACCTCAGTCTGTGTTAGCCAGGGTTCACCAAAGTTGAACTTAATGCAAATAATTTGAGTGAATTTACTTTGCCCCTGTAAGCAAATCCACTGACACTGCCAATTCCATTAAGTAAGTAAATGATTTTGTTGTAAAAAATTTTGCCTTTCCGAATGTTGTTGTGACTGCGCCTTCACTCTTAGCACATTCACACTGAAGGAGACTTAAAATCTCTGAACGTCTCTGGAAGACCTGAAGGACATAGCAGGGAAGAAGGACACCAGGGCAATTTAATTAGAGTGGTACCACAGCATTGTGATGATGAAAAAGAAGTATAGACAGACGGAGGGAGATATAGGTACACTTAAAGCCCTACAATCCACACATATTTTATGTAGATGTACTTAAGAACCTCTGCATTGGAATAAGGTCTTGTGTCATGTCATGTCATAGCAGCCCAAGCTGAGCCCCTTTACTAGAGCCAAGTTCTGCTCTTAGATCACTGTGTTTCTTATGTAAATCCATCTGACACCAATGCCATCTCTGACATAGCCCTCATTTTCTCTGCATCTCAAAGCCACGGCTCTTGCACTCAGTCATCTTGTCAAATGTTCCTTTATTATTCCCTCCTCACTGTAAGTGGCCATTTACTCAGTTTGTGTACTTTTTTTTTCTTGATTCATTTTGTTTGCCTTCAAGCTCTACTCTAGGAATATAAAGAAAGTGTTTCATTTCTTTTACTAGAGGAAGCTAGAGCAGAAGTCACCCATCAACCTCTCAGAGTAATGATAAAAAATTAAAGATCATGAGCAGGAAAAGGTCAAAGCCAAGACCAACCAACTAATCACCAAGACATTAAGTTTTCCAAAGGCTTTTCAAATTCAAGATTTTTGGACAACTTCATCAAACAAAGTCCACAGACAAGCTCCGTTTTTGGGCTGTGAACATTTCTTTTTGTCTGAAACCAACATGTCAGTGTCTTTTTGAATTTATCTATTTCCCTGGTAAATTCAGTGGCCTTGACTCTGCAGATCAAAGACTAGATTTTAGTCCTGCCTGAATCTGACTTTTGACATTTGCAAACATAACTCTGTATTTAGCATTTTGAATGACATTGTCTCCATTTAGCAAGTACAACCGATTTTTACAAGAGCAAAACGAAGAGAATTTAGAGCTTGAGTCAGCTGTAGTTCTCTGTAGCTGAAGGTCATGTGTTGGGATTACAAATGCATTATTTCTGCAATCTCAGTGATTGACTGAATCTGCAAATCAAATCAGACTTCACCCAGTGATGCTAATAGCATCCAGAGGGGAGTACTGTGTTGGCACGATAAATTACTCAGGGACTGTATCACTTTGTGACAGATATCTGTTAAGTATCTGAAAGGTGTTCCTAATATTTTACATACTCCACTAACCTTTAAATAAGATCAAAAGAAGCTCAGTGATGTCCATGGGGAAATGAGGTTGTCAGAGCAGCACCAGCAGAGGAAAAGAAGAATTGAGTAGAAGCACACAAATAGAATATAAATTTAGCAATAATGGGGGAATTTGCACATATAAGCACATTTCGAAGCTCAAGTAAATTAAACTAACAGATGGGGAAAAAACAGCCGAGCTGAGGCTGGAACTATTCAAGAAGCCTTTGAGTTTAGTGTGATACATTAAACCACCTAATTCTCCCTTGATTGTCCAGGTGTCAGGAGTGAGACTTGTGTGCACTCAAATTCAGATGATGAAGCCAGTACACGCTGATCAAATTTTATTTCAACTGTGAAAAACTGAGCAGTTTCACTAAATTCTTTATTCTGTGTATCAACGCTGCAGGTGATGTTGTTTTCCCACCAGTTTAAGAGATAAGTTATGAGCTTTTAAGCAGGGAAGATCCCAATTTGAAATTGAAAGAGTGATTTGTAGAATTTGTAGGAGAATAGTATATGGCAAACTGATGCCAAGGTGTCCAATTATACTAATGTGTGTGTTGTGTTATACTGGATCCTTCCATATCAAGGTACAGTGTAACTGTAAGATGGATGATTTAACTTACCATGAGACTACGTTAGCAACTGAAAACCACTTTGAATTTGACAGAAAAGAGCAGTAAGAATACTGAACAAGGGGAATTCAAGGAAACATACCAACAGACTGTTTGTTAAGTCAGGAGTAATGAAGCTCAAAGATCAGGGTGAGTTACTGACATCATTATGTACAAAAAACTGAGTGCTGCCTGAAAATTTGTTGTTGTGTTTTTTTGTTTTTTTTCTGAGCTCCAAGGACGAGGGCCAGAGAAGGAAATTTAATTATTGGTGTTGTTGTGAAGAGTACTTAAAAGCAGAGGTGTATTTCAGCATGTGGCATCAAACTGTAATTCTCTAGAGAGTGACTTTGGTTGTCGGAAGGATTTTTTTTTTCAGTTCAGGGAAATGAATGAAAAAAACAAAAAAATGAGAAGATAAAATATCAGCTTTTCTTCACTTGATGCTGCTTTGTCTATTTTGATATTTCTTTTGTTTCCGTCATGTCAGCTGTTATATTTGATCAGTAATTGGAATTAACAGAAAATCTATTTCTGTTCTTTATGTTATGGGGAGATTGTGTTGTTTTTTTTTGCTCTGGAAAGGTTTTTTCTTTTTTTTCTTTTTCTTAGTGAATGAGTTGAACACAAGAAATGGCTTAGTGGAGCGATGTGCTGGCAGAAGGAAGCCCCTGCATTGTTATATGTACAAGGATTTGGTCAGGGACACTTTGCCACTGATTGACTGCTCAAAGTGCATGTTCTGCTCATTAATGAACAGCCTACTGTACAGCCTAGACCTTTCTTTCTCACTCTTTTGTTACTGCATTTAAAGTCTATATGCAAGAGTTAAGGGCCAAGGAAATAAGGAGAAAGCATAGTATTTACACCCACTGATCTATGCACCTTACACACACACATTTCAAAGTGATATTTCAGTTTGTGAATAAGCATACCCTAGAGCGCAGTAAAGAATAGTTGGATAACTGTGTGTACTGCAGAGTTATGTCCTTCAGATTAGAGTAGCAATTAGTATTAAGTATGGTAACAGCAGTTTGACCGAATGACCAAAACACTTTATTGCACTTTATTTAAAACTGATATAGTGACCTCATTATTGCCAGCAAAAAGTCTTTCATTTACGCACACAGTAGCTGGAGACTAACATCACCATTCATGTTGTCCTGTGTCCTCCTGGTTAACATCTAGCTCTGTTTTTGAACTTTTAGCTGAAAACAGTAACCTGTCATGGCTGTAAACAACAATATGAAAACAATGAGAGCAAGTCAAATCAGTGAAGCTCTGTGCTTGACAGCTAAAAATTGGAAAAGCCATCATAAAGCTCCACAGTGAGGAAGCTACAGGTTCAGGTGTAGGTCCATCACCAAGAGCAACTCAGCCCCTACAACAGCCCCCTAACCACTCTCACTCCTTTTGTTGATGCAGTAGGCCTGCCACATCAAGTGTCATTTCAAACCAATTCCCCTCAAGTAGGACTGGGATGTAAAGCCCCAAACAAAGTCTTCATGGATGATGGCTTACAAACCATACTCCCAGAGAAGTGCAGCACCACTTCTGAGTCCAGGATGGATGAAAAGCTGAAGCACCAGTAATAAGTTGCCTTATGTCCAACAGACACTTGATAAATTTGTTTCATGCACTCATGAAATTAGATTACATTACAAGATTACATTGTATTTTGGGATCAACACGGACCTCAGAAAACAGTACTGATTTAGTTTTTCTTTTGTTTTGTTTTTGCTTCATTTGACATGGTTGTCTGTGTTCTATAATTTCAAGAGCAATGGATAAAACCATGAATAAAATCAGATAAAAGAAATCTGATAATGAAAAAAATGCTCAACCACAACACAAATAACATTTGTGAAAGAAGAATGGGAGACAACTGATGTTTATTTTACTAATAATGTCGCTTTCACGGGCACAGTATGCCTTGGATGTCATGAGTATCATGCCACTGCTCACATACCTGTGTTTCTGTTAATGCTGTGAGCTGGACTATCTTTTAGATAAACATTTATTTAATTATTTACAATTTCCTCGCTGAAATATTTGTTATAGCAACAAATTTTCCATTTCCATTGGAAAAAGGGCAAAGGCAGTATTACACCACTCTCCCTTAATTAAGGCATTAAACCAGTTACACTCCATCATGGACTAGAGAGAGTGTAGGGGCCGGTGTGTGTTGCTTGCCTTTCTCCCTGCCTCTGTGTGTGTGTGCAGTGTATGTGTGTCTGCTGGGTGTGGCCTCCTGGTCTCAGCTCCCACCTATTCACCTTAGCACATGTGATTCACTGGTCAGTTGACTCTACAACCTGCCTGGCCCAGTCTAGTTTCACCCAGCCAAGGACACCTTTATGTTATGTTCTCTGCCTCCTCCCTCCTCTGGCCCCAGCCCCTCATCACTCCAGTCTTACCTTAATTAACAATAAATCTACCTTGCAAACTGTTACGTGCCTCCTGGTCTCTGTTCTGCATTTTGAAACTGGCTTGAAATTAAATTGAACAGAGTAGTTCAGGCGGGCCATGGACTGAAGCTCAGTCTGCTATCTATGTAGATCAGCCCATAGCAGCAGACCTCAGCCACAATACACCTATCCTATTGGCCACTTGGCTTCTGCCAGCCATCCTCATATATATATAAACAGAGCCATGGTATATATAAAAGACATATATAAAATATGTAATATATATAAAAGGCATAGCACCAACTATAATGTATCGCAACTTGAAGACAACAGGTTCAGGTTCAGGGGGTGCAGTCCATATTTAACAAAACAGGAGCCAAGGGAACTCTGCTCTTCTCTGGTAACACTCTGTGACCTTCATCAGACAGAGCCCTGATGAAGGTCACAGAGTGTTACCAGAGTGAGAGGAGAATGTAAGCTAAGCTAACTTTCATCATGACCATCTCCTCTCACCCCCTGCATGACAACTGTGGGGTCACTGAGTAGCTCCTTCAGCAGCAGACTTTTACACCCTCGCTGCAGAAAGGAGAGGCTCCGCAGGTCATTCATTCCAGCAGCTGTCAGACTCTACAACACCTGCACTACTTGATTATGTTGTAGTTTCATGTTGTTGTTTTGTTTTTTTCAATTACTACCACTACTCACATCAGTTAGTTATATTTGCAGTTTTTATATTTTATTTTATATATTACTCAGGTCACTTTAGTATTAATTTGCCCATCTTTGCACTTGTTTTGAATGTGTGTTATAGTATTGTATGTGTTGTAAGATTTTTTCTTATTGTGCATTTTTACTTCTTGTTGTGGCAAGTGAATTTCCCAGTTGTGGGAATAATAAAGTATAATCATAATCGTAATGTTATCGCCTTTCAGAATTATTGCACTAAATTTATTTTTGACTAAAATCATCCTGATTGAAACAACATTTTAAAACCAGGACAGATAAAGCAGCAGAACTCCCAGTAGGTCACAAACCATGCAAATGATCTCTACCCACATTCTGATTCTATCACGTTTTGTTAATTTATGCAGTTAAAGGTGGTTTGACCAGATAATCGTGCCCAAAATATAAAACCAGTCTTGATTTAATGGATCATAGCTATTATGTGTTCACTCAGAAATACATCCCATTGCTATCATTTCTGTATTATCCCAGATGGTCGACACACTGAAGACAGATTTTATGATTACAAGTCTAATCATAGTCGTATGTTAACCACACATAGTAATCAAAATTATTGGAATAACCAGTTAAAAGTACATAATGAAAGAGATCGAATGGAATGAAAGTACAGTAATCCCCTCAAATCTGGATACTGGAAGCAAAAAAGCCTCAGATGAACATAAATCGTGGTGATGCTTTGATTGTCACTGTGCACACAGATGTGTGACATAAATAAAAATAACTGTCTCTAATTTAAAAACTTCAGACAATGTAGCAGCCAGTGAGACACACTCATAAAGCCTCTTCCCCTCTAACCCTAACTCACTGACAGTGAATCTCCCCAAATCAACGCATAGCGCTGCACCAGTTTTCAGAGAGATTGCCTCATCTGCCTCCAAACTATTTCTCTCCATCAGAATAATTTGAAAGATCTTACAATCATATAGAGTTCTGATAAAAGAGGCTTTAAGAAGTAAGGAATTTCTTACGACTATGAGCCTTGAGAGTTACATGGTACGCTGGGTGTGACTAGTTAAACTCAACTCAAACTGAGTGACACCGTGCCGTGCCCCCTCCACTTAGTCATGCTCCAGCTAAGACATGCCACTCCCTCTCTCTCTCTCTCCCTACTTGACAATCGCTCGCTTGGCTTCTCTTCTGCTCCTCTCTTTATCCTTTTCCCGGCTACAGAGTGCCACTTTCACGTGTTCTCTCCATGACAATATTCACACCCTCATCCTCCTCTGACAGCGATGACCTCTTTCCCCCTCATTTATCCCGTCTCTCATTTCCTCTCCGGCTAAGATCTGTCCCGTCCCCGCAGCACACGGAGAGGCTAATGTTAATACGGCTGGTGAATCCGGAGGGCGAGGAGCTAGAGACAGGCATGGAGACAAAGACGGTGATAGAATGGGCACATGCATATGTATGAATACACACATATGCATAATCCCGGAAAAGGAAACGGTATAAATACCCGCTCAAGCCCGCACACACATACAAAGCCACTGCGGAGCATGAGGTGCACACACATCTAAGGATGCCAGCACTGTCACTGTTGCAGCAGAACGTGATGGTAGAAATGTGACTTTGTGTGTGATTCTGTTTGTATATGTGATTGTCTGTTTGATCATGAATGACAGAACGTGTGTGTCGGTTTATATCTTCCAATTTCTATGCACGCGTGCATGGCAGCGAGCCACCTCATCTGTTGACAGGAGGGCAAGGGGTGGTATTACCAGACTCTCTGCCCCCAGCTCTTAAATAACTGTGATTCACAGCATCACCGGTTCCTTTCTCATACGACTGGAGAGAGCCCGTCAGATTAATCTCTGTTTGGGAGAAATTTACGGATGAACCGCAGGTTTCAACAAAGATGACTCATGAAGATACTTGAAATACAGTGTGATTGATTGGCTTGGTCTTGAGGGAGTTAACAGGAGCAGGATGAAAAAAGAAAGGAAGAAAGATTGCTGATATATCATTCCCTGACACAATAACCTGTTTTTGCTGCTTATTATGGAAAAAATTCACAGCTGAACTAAAACTGTGTGACACTACTTTTTATTCTTTCTTTTTTTTTAAGTTATAGTTGGGGAATTGTTTTTCTTTATTATGACAGGACAGTGGAGTGTGAGGGGAAAATCAGGAGAGAGTGAGAGAGGAGGACAGGTCGGTTCAGAACCCATGCTTCTGCCTGTCAGGACAAAACCTACATGATACACACATGGTGGGCGAGCCACTGAGGTCACGTTAGGGTTGCAAATACGAATCAATAAAATTAATAAAGATTGATTATTAAAACCAATGGCAACGAATTTCATTATCTTTTTGTTGTGTCCCGGACATTAAGGGCCTGATAAACATGTCCAAACTTGTTTGCACACTCAAACACATGTTGAAGCTGATCTACTAACCGGGCAAACCGAGGACTGCGTCTCTTAAACGGGCAAAATAGCACACGCAACCCATTTAGCACGTTTGCCTTATTGAATATTCATATATGGGCGTTTCTGCCAGAAAGTGCAAAATACTGGGAGGAGTAGATGCAACTACTCAACGTGATGCAACGTGATTGATCAAACCTGAAACAGATTGTGGTGGCTGTTTTTGCGTCTTTATTTAGCACGTTCGAAAGTCAGGTCTTAACTGGAGCAGCTTTGCACACAAATGGCTGTGGTCATTGAGTTAATACCTGTCAGGGCAAAAGATCTTTCATCTCTGCGTTTCCTTGTGTCTGGGTCATTCCAGTGGACTGTAGCAGTTTTGCAGATGTGTTAAAAGTCCTTTGAGCGCTGTTACGCAAGCCACACGTCTCTCCTCCTGTGCGCTCCTCTCCTCTCCTCCCTCTCCTCCCTCTCCAGTACCTGGCTGCTCAGCTCTGGGACCATCACCGCTGCCTGCAGCCCGTCTTTGATTCCTCTGATCAGGGCGTTTGGATCCGAGTGTGTCCTACCTGAGCTCTGTGCCATGGCTCGCACCTCCAAATGACAAACCAAATTTTCTTTTGCTCTTCACCATATATCTCCTCATCTTCCCTTCACTTCATCTGTTCTCCTCTTGTTTTACCAACCACATTTACTTTCTCACAGATAATCTCCCATGTTTCTTCTGCTGCAGCTCAACAATATGTTTTTTTGCCCTCTCTATTAATCCATCAGATCAAATTTCATTCTGCGTTTGTGGCAGAAAACACACACAATTTAGCGCTCCTTATCTGGGATCTTAGTAAATCAGGCCCTAAGAGTGTAGAGATGAGTGGCACCAGCACGAGGTAGTAATGCAACTTGATAGAGGCAAACTGACATTACAACGCCAAAAAGAAAAAAAAGAGCATCGAGGCAAAATGAAAAATATCCATAAATCTACGTATATTGTCATGTATTCCCATTTTGCTGTGACCACACAGACAGATCATGCGCTGGTACAGCAGCACATGATCAGTGGAAAAGTCAGTTTAGAGCCAGATGAAACCTGTAAAGTTGAAGAGATGGAAGTAAAAAATGCTTGTTTTTATCCGATTCATCAATTAATCAAAAAAAAAAAAAAATTAAAATAATCATTAGTTGCAGCACTAGTCCCACCATCTAATATTACTGTATAGAGAATTGAAGATGTGTCACATCGTGACTCTACTGGCTTCCTTTCAGTTGAATTTATTCCACATAGCATCACTCTGGCTGTCTTTACATTACAGGCCTTGATGCCCCATTCCGGATTGTTTCTGTCTGTCTGTTCGATTGAAATGACCCATATCATATACACCTGCTTTGATCGCGCAAAACGACCCACATGCTTAGACGTGGTTAGCTACCAAAGTAGAACAGGAAGTCAGCTGACCCAGCTGCAGGTAAACAACACACACTGTCATCAATATGCACTATCAACGCATTATTGATGACGTACGACACGCATTGCCAGGGAATATGCGACCTGTCTGTTTAGACTGCAGACGCACTGGCTGAAATCTGATTTATTTCCACATATAACGGGGGTCTGAATCCAATCTGACAATATCCGATATCATGTTTTTTTCCCTGTTTACACGTTCATGTTCCAGATCCAATCTGTGCCACTTCAGAGGAGAAAATTGGAATTGGACCACTTGAACCTTGTAGTGTAAAGACAGCCTCACTCTCCTGTCATTTTAGATCCTGCCTCTCTCCCATGCCAAACATCCACTCATTCCCTTCACATGGTTTTTCCCCACCGTTCTCCTCACCTGCAGCCCATTTTCTCATTAGTCCCGCATACAGGTCCAGTGTCACTTGTCCCCTGCCAGATTGTCTTGTGTCTTTTCTACCCAGCTCTCCAGCTTTTCCAGTTAAGCCTACATGCTCTGACCCTGCTCTAGTGTTTTTGGATTTTGGATTCTAGCCTGCCCCTCACTGGATTTGTTTGCCTTGCTCTGCTGGATCACCTGGTTTCTTTGACTCCTGCCTGTCTGACTACGATTCTAGTAAAAACTATTTTCTGTTGCCACTTCCCTGACTGTGGTGTTGTGCTTGGGTTTGTTCCTGTCATTACTCAGCGTGCATTACGGGATGTCTGTGTCATCGGTGATGGACAAATAACACAAAATGATCAGTGCATTTTGGTGTCTTTTAGCTTAAAGATACTGAAAGGTAAAGAAAATCCATAGAACTGAAAGAAATGCTCTGTGGGTTTGTTTGAGCTCATACATAGCAGTTAATGTCATTACAGCTTATTAACAAACATATATTGAATCATACTTTCAGTAAAGGATTTTCCATCACTACTTTAAAAACACAATCTGTATACATTTCCCTTGTGGCTGATTTTTTAGATTTGCCAAAAGGTGTTTCACTGTATTTGATTTGTATCTCTATGGATTTAAGTCATTGCATGCTCCACCAAGTTTTGCTCGTCTCACCACTGGGCGCACAGGGCCCAGGCATCTCCGTGTTTCAACATTTTGTACAAATCATTTCATTCTTACGAGGTTTGATAGTGACTGATCTCCAGTGATGAATCCAACTCAGTGTTGTGTGACAGTATCACAGGAGCTGCTGTTACATAGGACGGGCTACCAGGGCTTTTGTAGCCCCACCAGTGGGACACTGCGAGTACAAGATGTATTGATGACATTTGTACTACTTCCCACTGTTGTATCCTTGCAACTGTTTGATTCTCGCCGCCCGGGGTAATGCCAGTGACAGGCATCAAAAATGAATTTCTCACCGTGTCATTAGATATTTATACAATCACAAAACAGTGGGACCGAGCATGATAAAAAGTGATGTGACAAGTATAGAGGATGAGCAATAGAATGTCAAGCAGCAGAGTCTCCTTTTCCACCTATACTGACACTTCAGGGCCAGGCACTATGTGCAGTATCACAGTCACTCTGTTATGATACAGTGAGGGTGGTAATTTTCCTTTGAAAAAGCTGAGATCTGGGAGCAGGAACATCAATTAAACACTATGGACTTGGAAGCATAGGTGTAGAGCTGGAGCACACCAGAGCTCAGTCTTCTCTTCTCTCAATGAGCAAATAAAATATTTACAGTTTGTACAATCCAATTGAAATTCATACTTTTTTATCAATCATTTTACCATCAATCATCACAAAAGCATGTGTCATACAGGAGAGACAATATGGAAGACAAGAAAAAGTCATTGTCATTTGGACATTTAAGGTGGACTTTTTGATTCATTTAGTAACATCGACATTCCACCTTAAAAGCTGCTGGTAGCTGTCACTATCTTATAAGTGGCACAGTTAATTCAATTGATTTGTTCCACCTAGCTCTCATTAACTAGTAAAGTTGAATCCTTCCATGTCAATTCATTCTTTATTAACTCTTCTGACAGTTTTTTAATTTCTGATGCATTTGTAAAGAGACGTTCCAAAGTCAGCCTGGTAAAGTTGTGAATTTTTGAACTAAAAAGTCTTTTTTTGTTTTTTTAATCATGATTTTCTTACATAAATGATGAAAAACAGGAACACTGGTGCTGGAGGTATCTATTCTATCTGCCTCATTGAGAAATTCTGGTTCAGGCCTTGTTCCCAAACACTATCGCTGCTTGTGCTAGGTCGACAGGATAACGTGAAGGGGGCATCAAGATGGTTAGTGACTGGCAGACATATCACAGTGGTTTGTGTTGTTAGGATTCACTACATCCAAGATGGTGGAAACCACATTCTGCTTTGTTCCACAGACAAAAGAAGTGACATCTTTCAAAAACAACTTGTACTCAGTCCAACATTCATGGTATCAGCCCATGCTACTCATCTGGATGTTTGGATGACTGGTTCAAGGTTCAAGATTATGTAAATCTGGTTAGCAGTGAGTCAGCCTCCTTTTACACAAATGCTTACTAAGGGCAGGGGATGTTGTAGTGATGCTGTGTAAAGCCCTTTGAGACGAACTGTTTGTAAAAGTGGGCTATACAAATAAAATTGCCTTGCCTTGCCTTACGAACAACTCAGGACAAGGACATGTCAGACAAAGTGACGATCCCTGGTAAGAACAAGATATGAATAAAAGAAAGCCAGAAATAAAAACAAGGAATAAGAACAAAATAAAAGCAATATCATATAATCAGTAAAAACAGTGGTAAGTACAAAACTGTAAGAGGTTGGAGGTGCGTGTACCATCAGGAGGAAAAAAGATAAAAGGAACAGTACAAAATGTGCAAGGATCCATAAGAAAGACTGATAAATAGTGTATGCAGACTGTTATTGTATAATATTACCAACATGGTTACCAACTGTTCACAAAACCA
Source organism: Selene dorsalis (assembly GCA_900303245.1). Lineage (NCBI taxonomy): Eukaryota > Metazoa > Chordata > Actinopteri > Carangiformes > Carangidae > Selene > Selene dorsalis. The sequence goes on from OMNW01025143.1 coordinate 40,959, forward strand.
GATGATCAAAATATTTGATCATCATGTTCAGTTACATCCGTTGACTCATGAATGTAAACCTGCCACCAAATGCACAGTGGTTACATAATTTTGAAAAGCCACAACTTAAAGTGTGTGGGCTCCACTACATAAAGATATGGCACTATACACCTCTTCCTGCAAAGGCAGTTGAAAGTCTAGAGCGTGTACCAGTCTACTGTCCCTGTAGGAAACCTGTGATCACCTACAGCAAAATTCACTGTAACACCTCAATTCCTTGTTCTTCGGTTGGGTTACATTTTTAAACATGGGTGTCCTTCAAATCAGCATGTCTCACATATTCACACCTGCAATCAGTCACTCTGGTTAACCACAGGCTGGTTAACCACTGGCTAATAGTCTCCACTGTCTGAAAGGTACCCCCCTCCGCTGCTGACTCTCCTACCTCCTGAAACTTTGACACTGATTACCATTTAAAACAAATGTAAGAGGCATGGCTTCTCCTCTTTCCTCCACAGCCAGATTCATTAAAGCACATCATTCCCTGTACTGATGCAGCACAACTGCTGTGACATATGGCGAGCCCACCTATTCAGAGTGAGAGGAATGAGAGAGAGAGGCACAAACCCACACCGATATAGTACATGTGGTGCAGATGTGTGTGTGCGTGTGTGTGTTTTGTGAGCATGTTTGCGTGGTGAGTGAGGTAGAATCACGCCAACCTCTAATTACATAGCTACTCATTAGTGCCCAGGTGCCAACTTGCTATTGGCAGAGGCTAACTCCATGCAGGCAGCCGAGGTGACATGTTAATGGTGTAATGGTGCTGACCCGTGTACCCTGATGGTCTCATAATTACCTTCTCTGTGTATTTATAATGTGAGGGATTAAAAGGAGAAGGGATGCTAAAAAAAGGAGGGGAGGAAGGGTCTGGAGACCCTGTGGAGCCCCTCTGGGAAGTGCACAAGCTGCAGTTTAATGGCTGCAACCACAGAGAGAACCTGAAGTGTGTGGTGAGGGTGGTGTGAGAAATGTTACAGGTGGGAGTTCCTTCTTGGAGATTATACTATGTGCTATGTACAGTAAATACAATATGTATTTATCTTGTCAGATAAAAAGAAAAATCTTCATCATAATGATAACTGGTTGAATAAATGTGATGACAGTGAGCTGACAGTTTACAGGGTTCCCATGCATCCTGGACAACTTGGAAAGTCGTTGACCTATTTTCCAGTCATGGAAAACACATAGAAAATGAGGAAAAAAAGTCAAACATCCTGTAAAAGCTTGACTTGTCCACAGTTGTCCTTGGTGGGCAACATTGAGGCACAGCACTCTAGCCAACGCAGCTTCCCACGCGACGCTACCAGACAATCAAATATGCATGCCTCCTCCATGTCCACCATGTTCACTGAAGAGACAAGTTCGCTGTTAGCAATCATATGCTTGGTAATCATTTGGAAAGCACATTTTCCTGCCATTATAGTGTTGTTCTGATTGCATGACTTCAGCTCCCCGAGCTCTATTTGACTTTCTCAGACCCTACTAAGAATTACTTTTCCAAAGAAGTACCAAGAGAGAAAACTAGCGACTTTGAGTTGATAGTGTTTCCAGTATTGGAGCGCCAGCATGAGGGTTTTCTCTCCTGTGACCACAGGCTCCTCTCCCTGTATCCTCTGCTGAGTGACAGAGAAATGAGCAGCAGAGAGCTGATGTGGGTGTGGTTTAAAAACAAAAACAACATGTTTGCGTTGTTCTATGATACATTTTTCACACTTTCGAAGCATGCGAGAGATTATTTCATACATAAATTAGAGCCAGTGCACATCTTTAAATCAGACCTCTGAGGGTGAGAGAGAAATAAACATAGAAACAATCTGGGTAAATGTGCAAAATAAGGTACAAAAAGAACACTTCTCCAAAGCATGACTGGGATGGGGGATGTATTAGTGTATGGCGTGATCTGAAAATCAAGGTCCTTGACATATTATACTGGTTTGCTAAGAAACACTGATCAAGTATTATAATTTGTCTGGTATGAACACAAGTGACTGCTCTAATGAGGCTTTATTGGTTTGAACTCTCAAGCCTAGAGATACACACACTGAAAATTTGAATATTGCACGCTAAGCCGACCAACCCGTGATAAGCTCACAAATTTGAGCCCCATATAACTACCCTCTGTATCCACTGAAATTCAGAGGCTGGTGGAATGGGAGGCTTTGTGGGATTAGGGGGTAAAACTTGATAGCTAAACCGTCTGCTGTATCAACGGCAGCCCATACCCAAGGCCAAGCCTTTGGGCCATATCACTATGGACTTTAATAGCAGAGGTGGTCAGCCATGTAGCACCTCTGGCCAACCACTGGCAAGTTATAAACCAAAGACCCCACCCACTGATTAACTCCCCTGTCCGCCTCTTTGTGGCCCACGGTTGACAGCCCCAGCTATAAAGCACTAGGTATGACTGTAGATCCCGTAGACAATTACCATGCTGTCATAGAGATTGATTCTGGTTGCCCTGCTGACAGAGATAACCATACCACTGAAATTACAGATCTTTGCAAACTAAATGCACTGGTAATAGCACCACCAAGATCCAGGCCTGTACATGCCCAGGTCTCATGAGAATGTAACGCATCAGTCTGGCAATGAGTATTGCAGCTGGTCTTTCATCATTGCACATCATTTTAATGGTAGTGTTAGAGAGAGAGAGCATATCACAGCTGTGTATTCAGCATAGCATGATGTGGCATGCAGTCAGAGGCTTTCACAAAGCTGAGGATAAATCAGATGGCAATGGAAATGTATACAGCAACCTTTCAGGGCAGGTTGTGACCTAAAACGCATCAACACCAAGGCTGGGTCACTGTGTGTGGAATGAGGAAATTATGGTGGACATAACCCTTAGTGGAAGGACAAATTACCACTGTTTTAAGCAGGATCAGATAGTGTCTGCTTTTTGTGACATCGAACCATGTCTTCCTGTGAAGGAGGCGGGACTACGCAATTAACACAATTAACTTCACTTGTGCGACTTAACACGCACAAGTGAAGGAAAGTTTGAATACAGGCTGGAAATCAACAAGAAGGGAGACATGAGCCAAAAAGACAGGGAGAATAAAAATAGAACAGGAAACAATCAAAAATCCAAAGAGTACAATGAAAATACCAAAAATGAATAAACATAAAAGGTCTGTCAGGGTACACCATGACTCCCCAGAGTTTTCAAACTAAAATGGGGTGAGCAGTGTATCTAAAAGTCTTGGTTTTAGGGGCTGAAATCTCTACAGCTGTAGGGATACAGGCTAATGTAGCAAAAGGGATGATTTACAACCACAACACATTAGTGTAGCTGCAGCCCCAAGGGTTCTATTGCCAAGTTCACACACTGTGAGAAAGGGTATGTACTGAGCAGGAATACCTGAGTATCAGCCAGTTCAATTTACAGGCTAATCACAGCTGCTAAAATGTGCCATTCAAAGAGTGTGACCCACGAGGCGCGGGGACGGATGAGGCTTCTCGGACAGCTTGACCACTGACTGGTTATAAAGTATCTCTACTGCTTCCTGCTACGTATATCACAGCTGATGTATGTGCAGCACCTTTCATCCACATCGCATTCTTCTCAGAGACTGAACTGAGGAAAGCAGCTGCTTTCATGCCACTGGCTTCAGTCACGTCCACAACCGTTTCACTGTCCTCAGCTACGTCCCCAACGGACCCGGTTGCTTCGTCACATCTTTCGTGGTTGACAGGCCTTCAAAGCTGCCTCTCTATATTCCAACCTTCTCTGCTGTTGCATGGTGCTGGGAACAAAGCAAACAGCCTGTAGATGGGAGGCCTAGCTCCACGCTGCAGCCGAACAGCTAGAGATGGGGATAATGCCACAGAGTGCACTCATTCACAGCATCCTTCTAAATGAGTAAACACACTACGCTCAAGCCATCTGTCTAAAGCAGTAGTGATGGTAGTTCTGCTACAGCACCGATGTCAGGCCGGGGAACACCTGCAGTGCGCTCCCTTACAGCTTTTGGTCGATGGCAAACCGTATCCCTCGCTCCCCTCCCACCTTCAGGCCTCAGTCAGGTGGTGGTTTGCCAGTTTCACTTGGGTCAGATACTTTTGAGGGCTGGCATGGTGGCGGGGGTAGGGGAATTATGGCACAAAATGAGGAGAATAATAAATGTTAAAAAAGCACAGGGAGAGGCTGAGCGAGTAACAAAGCAGATGCAAAAAACAGGGTAGAAAACAGATTGAGAAAGAGAAGGAAATGTGCTGGATTGCAAAAGTGACAGGGGGGAATAGTGATAGTTTAGACATACAGCAAAAGAATGAGGTCGTGTTGTACGAGTCCGCCTCTATGTGCGATTTGTGTGCCCGGGCTTGTATGCGTGTTATCCCCTGGGGTATCTTTGACCATGGCTACAACCATTCCAACAGGCCATAGAATCAGGTAGCACATGGTACCAGCAGGCTTTAACAGCTATAAACCCACTTCGTATCTTCCAGGTCGGAGAGTAATAGAAAGTAGTGATACTGCTGGCCAGGGGGTAACACCGCCGCCTCAGCACTCGTAAAGGAAACAGATGAGGACCATTCAAAACTCAGGCACACTCATTTCGACCTGAGAAATAGCGCTGGGATTCCTTTGCTGTTTTCAAGAGCGGTGGGGATGATACATATACAGCGCGCACACACACAAACACGCTGTGGACTATGCATAAGGACGTTCTCATGAAGTCAGAGACAGAACATTTGTTTTCGCCACAAGTTCCAATTTGTTTGTCTTTTAGGTCTACTGAGTATCCAAAAATGATTTATACAGAAAGCTATTCTAAAGTACATTTCATTAAATTGCTCCCAACTTTTACTGGCTTTACGTCTGGGGAAATTTCTTTGCTTATACATCATCATTTCTGTCACATGTTCGATGTCTCACTCAGTAATAAAACTCCTCTCTTGGCACTTTAGTATAGTATGCTCATTGTTTTAGATTCATTCAATAAAGCCTATTGTTGCAACAAATCCCTGCTTTATATTCCTGAATAACCTTGAATGCCTCATCACTGAATGCACCACTTGGGGATCCAGGGACTCTCTTTGTCATTAGGAGCTGTTACACAGTAAATCTGGAAACTAGATTGCGGGGCACTGAGCTGTGGCAGGGTTCAGGAAGGCAGCAGCAGAGGCGGGACTGACAGCATTGGCAGTTAAATCAAACAGACGAGTGGGAAATACAAATATTTGACCGGGATTCAATTGGCTTTTGATCAGACTCAATAAGTGGTGTTATAGGACGGGCAGTACCTCTCTGTATCACCATAGTGACAAACAAATTTCAGGTTATTAGCGGTTAATGCAGTGGGTGGTAGAGGAGACTAGGAGAATGAAGGAGATTATTATAGAGAAAATAAAGAGTGAATAAGTAAGTAAATGAATATATGCAGGTACAGAGTACCAGCGGGAATGAGTGCTGTTTTGAGGAGACAGGAAGCCAGAGAAGCAAGGTGAAAGCTGATTGGATCAAGGATGGAGCAGGTGAAGGTTTGGATGCAGCCAGTAATCAGTTGATTTTGTTTTGATCTGACTTCTATCTTGACCCAGCAGAAAGTAATGAAGGAAAACTGCCAACGCTTACTCCAAAGATGAGCATGAAACTACAGCACCAAAAAGTGAACTAAATTAGGGAGGAAAGGACGAACAAAGTGAAACAGTTTTATTGTTTTTACTAGTCTGAGATTATGGAAAAGTGATTTTGAGTTTGACAAAGAGTCATGTGAAACTGGTTTCACATTTAATTTGAGCAGTATGAAACTCATGGTGATCACTGTGAGCTGTGAGCTCATGGCCCTTCTCTACCAGGTTGATGACAAGTTTAATTAAATACAGTATCAAATAATTAAATGAATTACTAAACATAAACATAATTAAACAATATAAATTAATTTTAGTAATGAAAAATGCTCTTTATGGGTTTTAGGCATTTCTTAATTAAGTCATTTATTTCTGTATTTCCATATTTCTGCTTTAATTTATCTCAGAACACAACCAATATACCACCGTGGATCAACACATGCCATACGGCAGGTGCCGTCAGCCACTGCCAAACCATCGCCTGGCAATGGAAAATGGTATGTGCAGGTGGAACATGACCATTATACCACTGGGGGACCCCTGCCTTGGCACTGCTGCCTATCCCACAAGCGACTTACTACTTAATTTTCAGCATACTGTAAGCTTTTTTAAGTAAATGTATGAACTTTATTAAATGTAGAAAATGGGGGAAAGTAGAGCAATATGAGAACAGAGTAATCAAATAAACTGTCTAAAATGTTAATATAGAAAAAGAATATTCACAGTACTAGAATCCTGGCAACAACTAATTTTCACATGTTGTTAAAGGAGAAGTTCCGTTTTTTGCAACCTGGACCTTATTTCTAGCATAAGATACGTTCATTTACTCACCCGAACAACTTTGGTGTAACTTGGAGTCCTTCGGAAGATATTTAGATCCACTCGCGATCTACGGATGTCCATATAACGGGAGTTGTTGGGGCAAGGATGCAGCGTCTAAATAAGACATTATCTGCCACGCTCTGAGCATCCCGTAAATTTCAATATATAACGCAACGGACACACTCCAGCATTGTCAACATTTGTCACACCCGCCGGCACAAGCCTGGAGTCCTCAGTCAGTCAGAGACTCCTGAAGCTATCAGGACCTCAACAAGGAAGAAAAAATAATTGTGGAGATGGAAAACTGCGATATTTTATGATACAAAACATCCGCTCCACAAGAACACAAACAGAAAGTTAAAAAAAATCATTGAGTTATGTTGAACCCTGTTTTTATCAAATATTTCTATATATTTAAATATACTTTCTGTACTGTAATGGATTACAGTTACCTTTTTTTTGTATCCTAATTATGTAATGCCTGAATACGAACTGGCAACACCTCCTTCACTGCAGCTTTGATTGGCCGATTAAAACAAGCAGACCTGCTGCTGTGACGCTGCAGTTGTCACTGGTTTATCTAAATAAAACTCCTCTCAGGGAGGAAATTTTCACAGCAGTCACGAGCACTGCTGGCATGCCAGAGCAATACAATTAGGAATCAGGTCATGTGATTTCACATCAACACATGATGAGCATGCAAAGCCCACTAACAATAATTGAGCTGGATGGTTGAAAAGATTTACCCTTAAGAGAGCGAAAAAAACAAACAAAACAAAACAAAACCAAATGAGAATGAGTCTGTGCATGATTCAAATTGCAATCAGCTTAATAGCTAGCTCGGCTCTCATCGTGATTGGTCTTTCTTCCACATTTAAAGAATGCGTCTAGGTAAACAAAGGGGTCAAGATACCAAGGGAATTTCAAACATAATTTTCCTTGACATTCAAACCAACACATGTTCTGACAAAGAGAAGAGAAATAAATTAAAGTAGTATTTTCATGCACTTACAGGTCAGAGAAGCTTGTATCAGTTGGTAAACCGATCTGCTTGTTTTGTAAGAGTATGTTGATTTTCAATCAATCTAACTTTATAGAGCATTTTTCATACAGGAAAACAGCTCAAAGTGCTTTACATGATAAAAAGAGAATAATAATAAAAAACAAAAAGGACATTTACGCACATAGGCATACACAAACACATTCACATACACACACACGCATTTACACACCCAAAAATTAGAACACTGATGAGTTAAAAATACTGAAGCAACACTCACAGTTCTTTTGTGTCTTTAACATAACAACAGAGTCACAGACAGTAAATGCATTGGATCCTACATATATGGTTGCATTTGTGGATCACGAATGCAAACTGACACCATAAATCCAGACTATCCCCATTCTATAATACATAGATGCCCTGGAGCGCATTGGATCTTCATTTTGTCACACATGCACATGGCAGTTCCTCTGATCCGTCTGAGCAATTAATCCCACAATGCGTGTCGCAGCCAGCCACCGCTAGTTTCCAAGAACACAGAGCAGAAGGCCAAGGCAACGTGTTTTTGGTATGTGCATGAGGCTGTGATGTCAAGCTGCAAACAAGCCCAGCAAGCAAACAATAATGTATCTGTGAACCACCAGGCAGACTTTGAGACTGGGTGGCCTCTGTGTCCCATTAATGGCCAATTGCAGGCACCCATGGTGTTCAAACAGGCAAACAAACTCACGATACACTGAAACTACTGGTGTATTCAAAAGGAGCAATTTTGACCCTGCAAAATGTTTCCTCAGAGCATTCCTAAAGTTAAACTATGTATATGTTATATTGTTTGTGTAAGAAGAGCGAGAGAAAAAAAAGAAAACCTCAAAGTCACAATTTCATTACAGTTTACTTTGGGGACAGTTTGTTGACTGGAATGATTGGATCATGGCAAATACAAAGCTGCTGCCATGGATCCACAGGTCTGGTTCTGTGTCCCAGCTGTCCACACCTTCAAAAAAAAAATCATTTTAACTCAAAATGATGAGTATAGAGAGATAAAAACAGTTTCCATCTCATTAAAAAGAGCAGTTGCAGTCAAATCATGTGAAACAGCAGTGAAAGCATTTTGCTAGTTTAACTTTCTGGTGTATAACTGACCAGTGTTGAGTTTTCCACAGTGTTATGTTACCCTATGATCGACAGGCTTCTGTCATCCTTATCAACAGACAGTCGGCCTGTGTCCCTGCCCTCTAAATTAAAAGGTAGATAGGGGCACACTTTGCATAATTTATACATACAGTATGTTGATAGCAGACTTGGACCATAATTTAT
>OMNW01025146.1:7460-17766 GCA_900303245.1 Selene dorsalis
TGTGTGAGAGAGAGAGAGAGAGAACTGTGAGGTCTCATGGCGCGGTCTGAACAAGCTCCCCTAACATTCATTATTAGTTGATTAAAAAGAATCAGCCTCTCTTATGCTAATAGTTGCATAAAAAAAGCAGCAGCGCTGGGCTCAGGCTCCTTCAGCATGCTAAATTAAGGGCACATTACTTATTCATGCAAATAAATTGAAAGTCATGTTGGGATTGATTTCCATTATTGTGAATGGCTATGACAACACTTTATTCTCTGTGTAACAGGGTAAGCGTTGTTGTATAGGAGGTGAGATGCTAACCAGCATAAAGAACTCCCACTGAACGCACCATGAAATGAACACAAACCTGTGTCTTTTTTATCAATTATTGGTTTGACTGCACAGACTTGCCATGATTTCCTTTAAACGGACCATATAAACACACTGCAGTTTTTCTTGGAAAGTACTCATTAATGGTGTAAGCCATCCTCTAATCTGTGCTATTATTAGTTTTACATTTCCAGGGGATAATCAGGGAATGGGATTGTAGTGGAATCTCAAAGTAGTTGATTGAAATTCTCATTCACAGTCGGGGTGAGAGTTTGGAAACCAGTCGCTCTAAGACGAAACACATCGACTTCTACGTGGAAGCATGGCCAGAACGGACTTGATCTCATAGTCAGAGGACATTTTCTGTATTCCCTCATATTGCCCAACATGTTTTTGTGAGGTATGCTATGGGTCCTGCTGAGTCCTCACCACCAATTTGGCTCTGCGCCTACCCCTCTTCGTTTCACAACATGCTAGCTTGATTTTATAAGTTTATCATGTCTTTATATATTGAAGCAGTCATAGTTGTTTCTTGTTCGCTCTCCTTCCCCCTTTTCTTCTCTTTCCCTCACTACTCATTGTTAACACCTTTCTCATTACAGGTGTTAATTGCAGGTATATTATACTACTTATTACTGCCAATTGGCTAGTCTCTCATTTCTCTAATGATTGCATCAGCTTTCCTCATACTACCACTCTTTTGTTCTTTTTCTCTTTAATCCAACTCTTACCATAACCCTGCATACCCTTCCTCAGCACCAGAGAACACACAGTGTGCAGTGGGTGTCTTTTGCATGCCTGTGTGTATTTTTGTCTTTGGTCCCAGAGTGTGGATGTACATGTGAGTTTATGTGTGTGCGTGTGTGTGCATGTCTGTTGGTGTGCATGTTTGTTGCTAATCTATGTGAATGACTATCTGCTGCTGCTGCGCGCGCGTGTGTGTGTGTGTGTACATTCAGGTCCATATAGATGTGCATCTCAACTTACAACTGCATAGGAGACAAAGAGTCTGTGTCTGTTAGTGTGTGCAAAAGTGCGTAAGAGACCAAAAAAAAACGGGGTGTGTGTGGGGTTGTGTGTGTGTGTGTGTGTGACTGCAGGCAGCTGAGCAGCTGAGTTGAAAGCCTAGCCTGACAGGCTGTATGCCTGGACCTCCATCTCAGCTCCACCACCCTGCTCTGCTGTTCAGCTGGGTGGCTCGGCTCATTACAGACCCACGCTGGCACGCGATTGGACGTGCAAGCACGTGCATGCACACACATACACGCGCATACACACAGAACTCTACCTCATATTCTTTCTTTCCATCCCTCTCTCTCACTCTTGCGTTCCTTTTTCTCCATTTTTTTCTGTCACATTGTCACATTTTCTCCTCTTACTCTGCTCCTCCAAACTTTTTTCTTTCTCTCCGCTTTCTTTTTTCTCCTCTTTTTTTCTGTCACTCTGTCACATTCTCTTCTCTCACACCTGGCACACTCTGCCTTTCTTTTTCTGTTTCTTTGTCACCCATTCTTCTATTTCTTGTGCTCCTTTATTTTTCTGACATATTACCTTCTCCTCCTCTTCACTCTCACACTGTGTGTGCCGTCTTCCATCCTCCAACTCCAGTTTTCTCACACCTTCTCTCTCCTTCACCTTTGTCTTTCTTTCTGGCTAAAAGTCAAGGCACCAGATCGAAGGACAGAAGGAAGAGGAAGTGAGGATGAGTGCAACAACAACAGGAGAGAAGGAGAGGTGACAAAGAAAAAGAAAGAGGAGATCTGCTGTTTGAAACTAACTGCATGAAATGTCAAGGGGAACAGCAGGGACAGACGGTGGAAGAATGACACGCTCTGACTCCCTTGTCGTCAGGTCATACGAACCTGGGGACATCATCAGTTTCTACAGTACTAACATACTCATACATTTATAATATTCCTAAAAGAAGTACTTTGCTCACAAGAATCGGATGTTTAAACATTTAAAAACATATCATATGCACACAGAATGCTTATTCAACTGTATCGACATAAAATGAAAATACACATGAGATGTATTCACACTGTGCTGGAAGGAATATTACACGTGTGTAGATTAACAGAGCAGGTCTAATTGCTTTGGGTTAATGACTGGAGTATTCCAGTTGACCCCTCTGCTTGTCAGGCTGCCTATCCTCCGTCAGCCTAAAGAGGGTGCTGTGGACTCAACGTTTAATGAGCAATCACCAGTGCTTTCACCCTGCTCTGCTGGCACTGCAGGCTGCTGAGTTGATGGGGCTTCTGTTGACCTGATCATGTGATTCACACTTTCTCAAAGGCTGGGCATCTGTTAAACAGGGGCGGGGAATAGCATAGCTGTTTGTGGTAATAACAGCTTGACACAGGGAAGCAAGACAGTGCGAATGACAGCATTTATATTTGTCGGTTTTTACATCTTCAAACCTATGAAGCAGCTGATATTCCTGATGGGATGTTGGATAGTACTTTCACGTACCTCGGTAGACTCAACAAGTAGAACTATCTCCACTAGAATGATCTGTAGTGACCACTTGCTGCTGTATAATACAAAATTTCAAGACAATTATTTTCATTTTATTCATTTTGTGTAATTTCTACTGTAATTTCAACAACAGGTAGCAAGAAATCCCTGTTTGATTCTGTGATTGTGCTACTGCTAAATGAGTTTGACCAAAACAGAGATGAGAGAAATAACTTGTTAGATTTAAAAGAATGATTTGATTTTTTTTTTTTTTTTTAATCCAATGACATTAAAAAATGGCTTGGAAAGAAAATCACGAAGAGCAGAATACGTTATTTACTAATAACTCTTTCACTACATACATTTCTGGAAAGGTTTTAATTGTTTTTGATACAGCTCTCTAGAGTCATTAGAATATTATCCATCATGCTCAGACTCCTCCTTGACTTTGCAGTATATGTTCTGTTATTTTAATCAACAGGAAGGTGCAGGAAATAAAGCACGGTGGGGAAAGGCTGATAGGAACAAACTGTTAACAAAATGATAAGAGGTGAGCTTGTATTTTAAACACCATGACACCCTTGAAGTGAGCTTGATGTGTGTATGTGAGTGAATGTATTTGTGTTAAAACCACTGCCTCCTGTGAAGTGGCATAAGCTACAGGTTTTTACTGACAAGACAAAGCTTGAGGTGGTAGAAATGTCTCATGTATTTCTTTTGAAACATGGCGTCATTTCACTGTGTTCTTGTAGTTATGGGCCTGATTCTTAAAGATTTAAACTGTAAACCTCAAAGTCATTAAATACCTGGAATCAAAAACATGCATGAAGATATGTGGAGCCATTCAGTTCGTCAGTTTGTCCAGTTTCAGGTTTAGGAAACCGTTTTTGTTTGCCTAAATTATTGTGGTAATTCTGGGCTACAATTCTCAGTTTTTTTGAATGAACAGAAGAGTGTTATAAGATTTTATTTCCTACAAGTGACAAACACAGCCATCAATGCAGACAATAACCCAGATTGTAAAGTTGGCTGGCTTGTTTTATGGCACTCAGTCACAATCAGAGCTGTGTTTTAAGTGACTCTGCCCAGTCTTCATCTTGTTAGGGTTAAAGGTCAAGGCAACAGGAAGTGGCTAAGTGGCTTCTGAAGAGAATGGGCACAGCCGTGGCCAGGCAGCATGACTACATGACACATGGCTGTGGGCTCAACATGCCTAATGAAACACATCCAACACTGGGCGATTACTGGGGGCCACTTAGTGTTTGTGTGTGTGTGTGCATGCATGTGTCGTAGACTTTTAAATTACCTAGCGAATGAGCAGCGGTTGTTTTGGAGCTGAAGAATCTTCCCAGTCCCAGGTCTCCTAGTTTCACTACTCCTGTGGCTGTGATGAATACATTAGCTGGCTTGATATCTGGAAATGAAAAAGTCAGAGAGAGTCAGAAAAGGTGAACCACAGAAGAGGGGCCATCTATAAACTATTTAACTCACATTCATGCCTTAAATACTAAATATTAATGCTATATGAGTGACAAAGAATTTCAGAAACAGCCTGTGATAGGAATTCATGAAAATAAACAAAAGACTGCACGTCTCCTTTGCCCAGAAAAGACGACAGCATCACATACATAATGTCTGCTATTGAAAATATTCATTTCAGTTAATGTGGGTATTAGAAAACGATTTATATTGCTTTTTCCTAGTATGTAAGTAACGTTAATGTGACCCGCATCAGCCTTTGAAATTTACTGCTGCCGTACAATTGTAAGTGGCTTTTGAAAAGGCGGCCTCTGTTAAGTGGTTGTTAAAACTCATAGCTCAGGGTTCATTAGTGTCCCTGTGCCCTAATCAGAGTCAGTCCGACGGAAGTACATCACCTGTAGATGTGTGTGTGTGTGTGAGTGAGTGAGTGCAACAGCTTATGTACATGAATCCAGGGCTTGGTTTGACTAGGCCCTATTGAAAGCATGTGGGGCCATAAACACTGTGTTCTCTGGTCTATGTGTTGTTTAGCACCTACACTTAAGCCCTCTGTCATATGCAACAAGGTCATTCACTCTAACGAAAATCGAAAGTGAAATACTGACTTTTTTACTCTTTAGAGGCTTTAGAGGACCATGCTCAAAGTCTTGCACAACTTACTCTCCACAGCAGGAGTTGTGTGTAATCTTATTCATGGCAAAAAAAACAAAAAAAACAATTCACTGCAACTTCTTTACTTTAGTTCCCACTCCACAGACATCCACTGGCTTCGGTGCAATTTGTTATCATATTAAAAATTAACACAGACTTAAACTGTAGGAGACAGATAATCCATCACACACACATGCAACTTCAGTTTTTGCCAAGGTTTTTCCGCTGTTCATAACACAATCACAATGCATTCAGGAAGACATCACATTTCCTTTATGATGTCCTGTGTCTCCTACTGAAGGCAAATCTGTTGGACAATGGGACCACCCTTGTCCTAAGAGAGGTTTAATACACAACTATGTTTCTGAACATGCAAGATATTTTCTGTAGGAATCATCGGTTCACAGTTCAGTGACTTTTCAAAGAAATACAATGCACTGTGTAATTTAAGAGTCCATGATTGGACATATGCTTTGAGACATTTAGTACATGATTTGCTCAAACTTCATTTTCTAGAAAAGTAACCACTGGTTTCATGTCACTGCTTTTCTTTCATAGGGGCTGAGAACAGATGTGAGTAGTTGCGGCATTTGTTAAAGAAAAAATCTCTCCAACTTGTTTGTATCACCCATTACTTCTCTAAAATGTTCTCAGAACATTCACAGTGGCTCAATTTCTAAGAGTGAACTGATTCAGATTTATTAGACTCTAAGTAGTCGATTTATTTTGTATTCTAAATTTTCTCATACCTTCAATAAACAACCCAAGCCCATCTACGTATTAATATACGTCAGTGCGTGCGTGTGTGTATTAACACTACCTCTGTGCATGACTCTCCGGGAGTGCATATGTTCGAGTGCACTGCAGAGTTGGACGAAGTACTTCCAGACTGTTCTCTCTGGGATAAGTCTCCTCTGCTTCTTAAAGTGCTGCAAAGTAAATTCAAGCGCACACACACACACACGCAACCAGGCACACAGGCACACACACAGAAAATCAAAGTAGCATTAGCATACCTGAAAGAAGGAACACATAAAATATTTTAATAGAGATGGGAAAAGGTCTTGTGTGGCACCGAATACAATTTTAACATGGTAGCAACATGTTTATGTCTGCGTGTGTTTATACAGCATCCATCCCCGTCTTCAGTCCCTAGCTCGGTGACTCCACTCCTAATGCAACCCAGACCACTCTCCTCCTGGTCGGTCCCCTTGCCTAACCAAGCTCCATCTCATTTTCTCTATGGCCTACAATGAAAAGCACATGCCCTCTCAGGAACAGAGAGAAGAAATTTGTGGTACCTTCCAAAACTCTCCCATCTGGCACACAGCTCTTTTGTTAAGTAGAGCTCTCAGTGGCACAGTGGCTCCAGTTGTTTTCCAGTTTATTTATTTATATATTTTGGAGGGCGAGTGAGTTGTTCTGGATCATCAAGACTCTGGTGCCTCTCCAGAAAAAGCCACAGTGATGACAGCGCTTCAGCTTAGACATAATGGCTTATTGATCCACCATGACTAACATCAACAACTGATGATAGGGACTCCTCCTCAGACAGAAATGTATAAGGCTAAGAGGATGTAAGAAATATGGCTACCAGGAGAATTTTATGGGATGTGCTTGTGGATCTGTTTTGCAGGAAAGAAACGCCTGGACTTAATCCAGCTCGCATGGGAGCCTTACACATGGCAATTACAATTACAGCACTTAGCAAAGACTCTTTCCTAGAAAAACTTAATAAAACCAAGAGTACAGTGAGTGAACATTTCTAGGGCATCAACATTATATAAATCTGGTCTATGAAATCAACAAGTGCTGCAATATTATTCAAATAAATGACCTCCTTCACATTTATTTAATATATATTATTAATTGTATTATGCAGGGTAACTGCCTGTGTGTGTGTGTATACACGTATTTTCAGGATTTGTGGCTCTACAACTACTGTTGCTACAACTATGATTTTGAGAAAGTGTTGGAAGATACACAGAGTCCTGGAAGCTCCTTTCTACTTTTGCTGTCTATACTACGTCTCTCCAGGGTGTTCTCATAATGAGCCTGCAATATTTACTGAACTACATTAAGGTTGGATATATAGTCGAAGGAGAGGCAGGTTTGTCTGTTGGAGAAAAAAAACAAAACAGAATAACCCATTGTTTCCAGTGAGGTCAAGGGTCAAGGAGGAGAAAGGACAGGACTGTTACAAATTCTGGTCCACAAGCCCACAAAACAATGTGAGAAAGAACAAGGGAGGCAAAAAGAGAGAAAAAAACAAAGGCGGAGAGGGAGATGGATGGGGTGAGAGCAAATAGGAGAGAAATGGAATGAAGTGAAGGGAACATCGTAGGTAAGAGATACAGAAAATGAAGAAAGGTGTGTGAGAGAGCGATTGAGAAAGATGGAGAGAGGGAGGGATAGACCTTGGCCTACATCCAAACAAAGCGTCAGTGAGGAGCCATTCTTCCCTTGCCCTCCCATTTCCATATCAGAGGACTGTTTGATGTCAATGGGGGAGCACATAGACGCCCGCCGACACCACCACCACCACCACCACCACCACCCTCTTCTCCATGCCTTTAACAGCAAACACTGCGCATGCAATATTCTGTAAGTGCATGCAAATCAAGGACCATTTGATTTCATTTGAATTCCGAGATGGTCAGAGAGAGAGAGAGAGTAATAGAGAATGAGGGAGAAAGAGAGAAAGGAGGAGAGAGCTGCATGGAAGAGGAAAAATCAAAAAGAATAAAAAATGTTAAATTCATGCATTGGAGGGGGGGGGGGCGTTCTGTTTTACATATGGAGCACTGTACGAATGTGTTTACTTCACATTACATTTGAAGAAGTGGGGGCTAAGCCCTGGCATGCACCTCTGGACTGCCACTGTTACGTTAGAAAAACAAATCATTTAAAACTGTGCAGGAGACAAATGGTGGAGAGGAGAGGCGTGTACGTGTGTGTGTGCGTGCACGCAAGTGTGTGTGTGTGTGTTGTCAGCAGCCATAAGGAGAAGAAACAGTCTGAATGCTCCCAGCATCCTCAGTAGCTTAACTAACATAGCAGTGATGCGCTGTGTGGTTTGTTATATTACCTCTTCGGGGCTGCCATGTTACATCTTTGTAAAGTGCATCTGTGAACATGTGTGAGACTGTGTTTCCGTGCTTGTGTCTGCACATTTGCTTACCCAGTATGGCATATGTATGTATTCAGTGTGTGTGTCTGTACAGGATATATATCAGTGTGTGAGAATGTGTGTGTGCCGAGCCTGCCATGTTCACTCTCTTGTACCGCTAATCCTCGCCTCTCCTAATTTGCTGTGTTGAGCTATGCGAATGTGGAGCTGCTGAGTATGACTGCAAACAGCTTGTCGAGCTGTGCCGATACAACGCTGCCGCATCATTTATGCATGGGAGAAGACCAGGCTTTTTACATGCACACCACTAATTTGCTATACTGGCAGGTTTTTATAATAACTCGGGATTTGGTCGAACTCAAAAATGAATAACAGGGTGAGCCTGGGATGTAACTGCTTCCAATCCTGCTCCTTCTTCTGCTCCGATTTGAACAACAACATCCCAGCTGTAAAAAGCTAATAGATAGAGGTCAACTTTACACACCTATGTGAATCAAAGCTCCATATCACGTGCCTATTTTCACTAAACATATGATTAAAGTTAAGTAGTAACACTCTACATTCATTTGAATGTTGATTTTACTGGTTAATACCAATGAAGTGACTACATCTTTTTTCCTGAGGAAGACCTAGCCAAGATGAATTGCTGGGCAGATTTTTTTCCCAGACATGTGGCCTGGTATTTAGGTGAAAATAACAATGTATCTAAAAAAAAACCAAAACAAAAAAACTATTAAAATCTCCCGTTTCCCCAAATGTTTCATTGAAATGTTTCACAAATGACACGTCAAGATTAAATATGTAAAAGATACGAGGACAACTGAAGATTAAAGCCAAGTAAGTTATGCTGAGTTTTTGTTCACATACAAATACAGTACATACAAACACATGTTGGTGCTTTATGATACTTAATCATAGCTTGATTTTTAACAACTTCCCTCTCACAGTTGAGGCACGTAGCCGCAGACTATTGGGATTAAAGAAGGCTGCAGGAGGTCTTATATTAGTGGGTTTTTGGTTTCATTGTGGAATGGATGATTCAGACTGACTCAGTGTCCAGGTAGTCAAAATCCACAAACCACAGACCCCCTGCCACGAGTCCTTCGGGTACAAAAGACCATGTCAGCAGCCTGTTGCTCTCATACTTGCGTTACTTTTTGATCCTGTCTGATGAGTGTGAGACATTATATTTTCTCAAAAGGCCACAGCATGAATTCAAATCAGTTATCGATTTATTAAACATCATATTAATAGACGGTGGACTATTACCTATCCAGGGGCTTTACTTTTTTTTTGCGATCACTCAATCTCTGACTGATGTGACTGGGTGTGAACATGTTGAGTATTAAACTGAAATGGCGTAACGACTGTGTAAGTAGGGAAATACATTTGCATAAATCGCAAACAAAATCATTTACATATTAATAATCAGGGTCTTGTCAATTATTACTGCACATACAATCTGTAAAACCACAGCTGGCCCTAGAGCTAGCCCTTATAATAGAGCAAAGATCTGATAAGCCAAATAACTGCACATTTTCAAAGTTTTCATCTGTGTCCTCAAAGGGCAGCTGTTGTGCTGGATTCCTTACCTTGATCATACGTGAGAGGTCCCCAGCATCCGCTAACTCCAGGACTATGTTTAGCTCATTGTCCTCAATAAAAGATGCATGGTACTTTATCACATTAGGGTGGTTCAATTGCTGTAGGAGAGAGGAAGACAGATTAAGAACAAGCAAACACAAGACACGTCGGTGACACTTATCACATTAAGTTGTATCACGCTACCCAACCCAAGAGTGAAAATCCTTCCTTGTCAAAGCTATAGAATATAAATACACAGACTATACCAAAAACAGTCTAACAGTTTATAAAAAACAAAAGTTAATGTCATGAGTTGTGCAATCAACTATACTTTCACAACCAATTAAAAATAAAACCTATTTGGTATTTGGAGTCTGTGTTTTGGTAAGTGTGGATCTAATGAGATGGTTTTGTCCTCAAGTGTGACAAAGCTGGCTGAAATGTCACAACAACCCCTCTGTCTGTGATGACAACAACCCTTTGTGTGAGACACACACCCAGACGCATGTACACACACGCACATGCGCACGCGCGCACACACACACGCCTGACAGCCTGACAGCCCGGCAGTCAGAAAAACAAGCAGCCCAGGCTCATCTCTGGCTGAGATTCCTTCCTGTTGGTTGGTCAATAAGTCAGAAACAGCATTCCCTGTAGTAAGCAAAAAGTCTCTATCCATCCAGAGCAACA
>OMNW01025147.1:0-73879 GCA_900303245.1 Selene dorsalis
ACAAGTGTGGATGCGCACTTTAAAGGAGAAGTTCCGTTTTTTGCAACCTGGACCTGATTTCTAGCATAAAATACATTCATTTACTCACCCGAACAACTTTGGTGTAACTTGGAGTCCTTCAGAAGTCTGGTTCTGGTCCCTGTCCGGATCCCGGATCTGATCCTGATCCCGGTCCCGGTTCCGATCCCGGTCTCGCTCCCGGTTCGGGTTCCAGTCCCGGTTCGGGTCCCGGTCCCGATCCCGGTTCGGGTTCCGGTCCCGGTCCCGGTTCGGGGTCCGGTCCTACTCCCGGTAGAACGAAGACCAACAGAACTGGAACCAGTGCCAGAGCCACAGTGGAACCCGGCCGTTTTAGGAACCGGGAGTAGGACCGGAACCCGAACCGGAACCGGAACCCGAACCGGAACCGGAACCGGGACCCAGACCGGAACCGGAACCGGGACCGGAAACCGAACCCGAACCGGGACCGGGATTGGAATCGGAACCGGGACCGGGACCGGAATTGGAACCGGGACCGGGACCAGATCCGAGATCCAGACAGGGACCGGGAACTGATATGTTCCGACGCATCCGACGACATCTGCTGTATTTGACTTTACATGGCTTTGAACTCTGTCTAATTTCCTTTCAAAGACTTGAAAAGTGACATAAGTGAAAAAGTCTAGCTACACACTAATCCAAAATGGCACCCATGAAAAAGCACTTACTTCACTAGTCGTGTGTTTTAATGCTGATTGTTTCACTTTGTTTCTTAAAGAATCTGAGGTGGGACATTGAATCAGGGTCATCTAGTGGGGAAAGTTACAAGTACTTCCCTCTTAGTGTGGCAGAAAGGGTGGTCCTCACTCCATCTCCACACTTACCTGGAGCTCACTATGATGCCCATACAGGAATGTGTGTGTGTGTGTGTTTTTTTTGATGCACCTGACTGCAACTTGAACACTAGAACTTTTCAAAAAGTGTACAAAAACCTAATGAGAAAATAGACGAGCCAAACTAACCAATAATACAAATGAACGGAAAAGGTCAAATAAGATCTTCGGAAAGGCAGCCTGTAAAACACAGGATGACAAAGGCAACCCCTCCCTCTATCTCCCTTGCTCTCAAACACACACACAATCTCACCACAGCGGTGGCATTGGCCACTCCGAAGGCAGCCTTCTGTCTCCGTCCTGTGATGTGGCTGCTGTTCTCCTGTACCTTCTCCAGCAGCTGGCGCACCGGCTTGCAGTAATTGGCCACTTTGCATTCCTTCAGGAACGCTTTCAGCTGCAGGGACAAGGAGGGGGAGTATGAGAAAGAAGGAACCAGTGTAAAGGATCATCCAGTCCGCCCATGCGGTGTATTCAGGGACAGCAGAGGAGGGTTTGCGGTTGTTTCCCCTGAGGGGAGCAGATTCAGCCTGCCAGGACGTGAACCAAATCCTGAATCATCTATTCAGAGAAAAATTTAAACTCTGGGAATGTCACTACTTCTTTTTGAGTTTACATTGGAGTGTAATTCTGTAACACTTGAATGTGTCATGTCCTGTAAAAGATTTCAGGATATGAGGAGATAAAGTTGCTTCATTTCACAGACTTATGTCACTGGGTCGAGGATCAGTTTTAAGGTGGTATTACCTGAATGACGGTGGGTAGGGCGAGCTCTGGGAAGCCAATGGTATAGGCCTGAGTGTGGAAGTACTCTAGCATCAGGTCATACAGCTGGTCGATCAGTCCGTCCTGAAGATTCAGAAACAATATTCACGCGTCACACACACACATAAAACTTCAGGTCATCATTGTCCTCTATGGGGAGACAGCCTGGCCTTGGCTGTTTGTAGACAGAGATAGAGAAGCAACCAGAGGTTTGTAGGCAGGATTAAGAACAGGATGTCATCTTCCCACATTCAGGAGAAATAGCAACAAAAAGCGATGACGTGTGTGGAAGACATTGACGTGGCTGTACAAGTCTGTTCAAGCCAATGAACACAAATAACAACTCTTGAAATCAATGTGGGTCTGTGACAGTCCGTGTGAGACAACTGCTTCTTGCGAACGCGCTGTCCACGTTGCATGGAAAAGACAGTGGTGGGACGGTTAAGAAACCCGCTGTTGACTGCACAGCAGAAGCGAAATCACTCTCCCTTCCAAATGGAAATCAGCTAGCATAGTGTCACACTGAGTGACTGAAGAGAAATGAAATGACAATTCAGTGCGATTATCAGGCTAAGCTTAGCCTAGCAGTCTGTCACCTAGATTGTGTCACCTCTGGCTTATAAACAGAGGATTCTCTGCGAGCCATTCAATTGGAAAGAACACGGCAAGTCAACATGCTAGACAAAGAAAAGCAGCACTGATTAAAATATTGTATTAATATCAGCGGCTTAAATCCAGCCTTTACTTCTGAGCGGCTACAAGTGATACTGACGGGATGAAGACACTTTATGATTAATTCAACCTTCTCCATCCATGTTGTATAAACTATCAACAAACTCTACATAAAGATGCAGAGAAACAAAGAAGGAAGAAGTCTTCCTTGCTGTAGGTAATACATCATCGCCACATCATCACCTGCACTGTAAGAAGCTTAGTTGCCTTTACAAATAAATGTGCTTCCTATCACCGCGATCAGTGTTTGTTTAGTTATGCCTGTTGGGAGCTTGCGAGGCAGGGGTTCGTGGCAGCCACCCAGGTGACAGGAGTGAAAGCGGCCCTCGCGAGCCGACTGTGGAGGATAATCCCAGAAGGCCGTGCTGCAATCCTCTTGGCCGCAGCGCTGAGCGTGGTGACTCCGGGGCCAGTTTTAGAGCCCTGACAAGGGGCTTTCAGCGCTGCCCTCAATCCCCTCATGCTCACATGCCGGCTAACGAACACACACACACACACACACACTGAACAACACGAAAAATAACATCAACTAAGACCTCAACCACTCATCTGATCATCTGCTGCTCCTTCTTGGTGCGACAAAGACCCACAGCACACAGAAAAGCAGGTGTACACACTGATGTAAGATGTTAAAATCTGTCCTACACCTCCATAACTCGTGGTGTATCCACACTAAGACGTACCTTGTAGGCTTTCTCCATCAGGTTGACTTTGCTAAGCTTCAGGATCACTGCAAAGTTGATGGGTTTCTTGCTCATCCTCCCTGGCTTCTTATTGAAGTCCACTTGTTGGAAGATCTGTAAAAGGAAAACAATACAGCAGAGACACTGAGTTTGGACCAACTGCATATACGACACCTAATACATTCAAAAAACTGAATAATGTATCAATTCAGGACCCAAAGCAAATACAACAACAACAACAACAACCTGTTACTGGATAACCTTTACCAAACTTTATAGTTCATTATTTTCTCTATATTATTGTTTTGCTCAGTATGTAAAACAAAGTTTTTCCTCACTCTCTTCATAATCAAACAACTGTCAATACAAAACAAACCACATACTGTGGGGACGTACTGAAAAAGTCAGGCTGAGGTCCACAAAGGTCAAAACCTGTTGATAAGTAATAAGCTATGACTGATGGAAGTATTTTATGCTTCATGTATTATGCACATGTAGGCTTTAGCCTTTTCATATATCTAATCGATCTTTCATCACTCTTACATGAGTTCAACCAACCGATAACCAGCTCTATATTGATAACGGACAATTATAATTTTGTGCTGTTCATCTTACATGCAGCAGCATTAGAGAGATGACACATTTCTATCTTAGTGCCTGAAAGTACATTCTAGCCAACGTGTGGGCCTTTTGTCTACAAGCTTCAGTTTTCACATCTGCCCACAGTGCACAAGTGAATTTCTGTCCTGTATTTGTATATCAAGCTATTTCTGACACTACGTATCTCTGTGTGTTATTGTGTGTGCGTGTGCGTGTGCGTGTGCGCATGTGTGGTCGTTAATGTGCTCAGTGTGCGAAGCAGAGCAACGCTCCTGGCCAGTGCTGTCTGTACAAACATAGGATGTGGTGGCGGTCTGCGGGGGAGCCAGGGGGAAGTGGGAAGGCATGGGCCAACCCTGATGCATGCACATGCACTCACACGCACGGGCACGGACACACACACACCCACACACACACACACTGCTACTGAAGCAGGAAGCTCCAAATCGTACACCCCCCTCGGAGATGCGAGAACACACACAGGCACAGACACACACACAGGAGGAAGGGGCTGCTTCTGCTGCTCTAATTAAAACAGTAGCAGCGTACCTCAGCCTGCCTTTAACAAGAGGAACAGTAAAGGAGAAAAAACACAGGAAATATCGTGCGTCACAAATAAACACGGCGTGCTGTTGGGGGTTGGGGGCTCTGAGTGTGTGTGCAGGGAAAAAAAAAAGAGGTGGGGAGTGGGCCATAGGCAGAGAGGATGTGGGCTGCACACTGTGATAGGACCAGAGTGTAAACCACAACTGTGCCTTCATCAGGTTGGTCAAACTGCTGCACACACACAGACATGCACACACTGACCACTCCCAGTGGGCAAAGCTAGTCGCTGTCGCTAGCACACAGTTCCCCTCCGGCAAGCCACAACACGGGCCCCCACACACCACGCAAAAACACTCACATGTATTCACACACAAGCACCACACAGTAACGTGCTTAACACCTGACCCAGAGAAATGTTGTCAGTTGGTGACCTGCGATCAGTCTGATAACACACACACACACACAGACACACACACACAGACACACACCCCGATGTGTTTCCTCCTGAGCTCCTTTAGTTGTGGCCGTTGAGACCAGAATGCATTTCATACACCACTGATGTTTTATGTTTTTCCACAGCAAACCACCGACGGAACATTTCATCACTTTTACCTTCACACTGTTTCCATTTGTGACAAAGACGACAACTGACTCGCTGTTAATTCCGCATGATTTTAAAGTACTTGAGGTCTTGAAGCGTGTGCTGTGCGTTGGTGTATGAAAGACTTCAGAGCAGACTGCTGGAAACATGACCATCTACTGAACTGATCTCTCTGATCATGTGGTTACTGCAGACTGGACGTCTTACCTCCAGGAGGAACGGCAGCACAGGTACGAATGTGTTGGTGCTGCTGGACAGCAGGGTGAGGGCTCTGCAACAGTGCATCCTCAGGGGGTAGTATCTGGATGTGGGCACCAACCTGTCAGACAGCGGAAAACAGTGGTCAATGTCTCCACCTGCTGTTGGGAAAATGTACTGGACCAGTTCGATTCACACAAACAGATGTTTTGGTTGTGATGATTGTAATCCTGCACATAAAACTCCATTTAAGGGAGACAAAAAAAAGATCAACAAACCCTTGACAATAAACTTTTGGGTGCCACTATCACCGTGAATCGTAAAATTCAGCTATGTAAATGACTGTGCACTACTATAGTGAGTGCATCAGTATTTCTTTTTGTACTCTATCTTAAGGTGCTCCACTGCAAAATACTAAGTAACTGAAAAAATATGTACTCGATGTTGCATCACAAAAATAATACACTCACCGACTCAGCTCAGAGTCCATGAGAGTTTCTAACATACTGTGATTAACCAGTGAGCCCAGTTTGAGCCTACACGGTGAAATACAGTGAACCAGAATAGAGAAACAGAAGCAGTAAAAACTTTTACACATTCCTGATTTCTCCTGATAGCCACTCTGATAGACAGAGCTGTTGTCAGTGTTTGAGAGAGTGAGGGATGGAGAGAGAGGTTGAGTTTATCAATAGACTGCGCTCAGCTCTGAGATGAAATAAGATTTTACTGATTTGAGAAGTATAAGAATATTTTCAGTCATTTCACTTCTTTGATTGTTGTCCATCACCTCACCAGCAGTGATAACACCACAGTGCAGGCAATCTATGGGAAACACTTGCACATACAAATCCACCATGTCGTTACAGTATCACAGTGACAAAGACTCTTTTCAGATGTGATATTTACCTGCGTCTTCACTGATCTGATCACAATGGTCGGCTCAAAGTGTCACCTCAGACCTACTTTGAAATGCATTTCCACATGTGTCTTGATTGACCACGTGTGATCACATCTTACTTCCTCGCTTCATACACCCCCACGCCCATATATGGGTATGTATAAATCGTATCCACTTAAAACTGTAAAATAATCTTAGTTTATAATGAAGCTGCTTTGGGACTAATGAAACAGCAGCAGAGGACGTCAGTGGAATAGTTGTTCCTTTACATAATGGTAGGGACACATTTGCGTTTACAATGCCAAAAAGTATGTGGACCTGTAAGGCCCGGAACACCTCCAAATGTCTACTGAGAGATCAGATCTCAATTGTGCCTTCAATGTGTCCACTGGATGGATGTTAACACCAAGTCCAAAGACACTCGAGTCTGGATATTTCACAATGGGGCAATAAATTTCAAAGTGATTAATTAAAAATAATAATAGTTAGAGAAGGAGCTTATTTTTTATATATTCATATTGGAAATTCTTCTAATGGCTTTATGTACTATTCATTATGCTTTTTGTTAGTCTTTAAATTGTTAAACTGTGCAATTTTATTATTCACTCTCGCTCAGTTTTCAGCACCATCGCAGTCTTCTGTGCATAATCTTGGCTTATTTATCACTCTTTTGCCAGCAGTCACTCTGTCACTCAAACAGCACCGTCACAGCAGGAGACCCTTTGTTCATTTGCTGCAGAGAGAGATTATGATGATGTGGAAAAGTTACAGCTGATACCAGGTGGGTGTTCAGACCCAAAGGCCCCACATTTAAGAAAATGTGTTGATTGGGTGCTGGTACCGGTGAGGTGATGAACTGATCTGACTGATCCATGAGTTGCTCCACTTTGTGGGGAAGAAAAAATGATTCATGACTACAAATGATTCATTTTCTAATTTGGCTGATGCTGATATTTACTTCAGGGCTGAGAAAGACTGGCTTTATATAAATTATAATAAAAACAGAACGCTTGGCCAGAAATGCTGAACTTTAAAACACTACGAAAGATTAACGCTTGTAGTCATACTCACTTGATGGTGCCGATTATGACCTGGCAGAGTGGATAGATGAGAGGCTGTAGGACGTCACTGGGGTGCAGGGTGCTCAGGACGCGACACCACAGGTACAGACAGTGGATATACTGCCAGTTATACACTGACTGATACGTTTCCTACACAACACATACAAGCAAAGTTGTTATGGTGTTTAAATTAGCCCGTACAAAATATAATAACTAATAATTGGGACTATTGATTCAACTCCTGTGCAGAATATGAACATACTAGAGGTAACTTTTTGTTCTTTTTCACTGCATCATCTAAGTTACACTAGATTTTTACATTAATTTTAACTATAGAAGAAGAAAAAGAAGAAGAATCATCACTCATCGTTACATGACGTCACAGTCTTCCTACAATTGTGTCTGTAATAAACCAACCTTTTTCTTCATAGTCATGGCGTTTCTGAGGTGAATAGCCAGCTGTCGGATGTAGATGAAGGCGTGCTGGTAAGTGGCCTGTGTGTCCAGGGAGTACATCTCGGTGAGAGTTCGCTGCATGAAGTTGATCATGGGTAGGGCGTTGGGAGACGTGAACTTACAGTTTTGTACGTAGGCGATGTACATTTGCTGCAAAAAAGAAAAACACAATAAGCACAGAAGCTCTATAAAATATAGATGTTTAACTGTATATTTTTGTGTCCTTGTCATTTTTAAAGCAAAAACCATGTGAAATTTTCCCGTTCTACTCCGTTACATCCATTGTTGTGTTACTCTGCACTCAGCTCACCTTGATAACTGGGTTGAGATACGTTTCCTGCTTGTGTCTGCAGATTTTGTTGAGGGCCAGGAAGGCGAGAACACGATTTGTTTCCTCCCCTGTGCTCCACTGCTTAAGCAGTTGCTAGATGCAAAGAAGTAAAGAAGCATGTAAAGACTACATCCCAAAGTGTCACATTCTCTGCCTTCCCATCGTGACCTACATCTTACCTTAACTAGATGTCGACATTGTTTGGGTAGACACAAGTAGTAAGGTACGAGCTGGTTGGCGTGCCGCAGGACAGCACTGATGACTGTGGCCTCTGTTAGACAGGATAATAGCTGCAGGTGAAGAGGGAGATAACACAAAAATGAGAATAACACAGGGATGTTTTCAGGGCGTAATTCAAGAAGAGGAAATGCCACTGCAGGAACACAAATCTTTGTGTAATAAATGAACTGTTCTGCATCACACACAATAAAAGACATCTCTGTATAAGTTATCTACTGTATATTATGACATTTACTTCACAGGGGTGCAATTAAAGTGAGGAGAGACACCAGAAGAAAACAGCAAAACAAACCTGAACTACTCCACCGAGATACATCTTGATGTCGATCTGGTTCTTCTGCCACTTTGGACTAGACGATGGGAGCACTAACCTGAGAATAAAACAAGGTGAGAAGTGGCCCGACTTTGCACTGCTACATTAGCTGTCAACTTTAGCAGAGATCAGCAGATATAACATCCACTTCATACTTTTTATGGTCTTTATCTGGCTTCAGGTTGAGCATCTTCTGCAGGGCAACATAAATATCTCTGATACAGAACAGGACCAAAGCGTTGAACACTGCAGAGCAGACAGAAAAAAAAAGATTATTCATGTATATTTACAAGGAGCACCACATGTTGTCTTTTATTACAAATATCACAGATCATATAATAAACAATCCCTCCGTCCAGCAGGTTATCATAAGGTCGAAGAAAACATCTCAAAACAGACACAAAATAATTTTACCATTCGAACAATGAACTGCTCTTTTAAGATAATACATAATAATATAATTGAAAACTGATATAAATGTCAATGCTGTGCATTCGAACCAGATATGAACTGTTATGAAACTTTACAGTAACTTAGGTGAGTGTGGAGTCCTACCTGAGCTGTCAGCCACTTTGTATCGACACTGGCCTCCTCCGTCACCCTTCGTTGTAGCCACAGCCGCCTTAAAGGCCTGGGTGACCTCTCTGAAGAGCCGAGGTGAGGGTCCCTCCTTCATAGCAGCTCTCCAGTCCTCGATCATTTTGTCTGTGACTTTGATGGCCTCCGCTGATGTCTTGGATTTCTTTGAATCTTTCTGCCCACCCTCATCATCATTCTCCTCCTCACCAGAGCTGGCCTCCTGCGTGTAAAACAGTCCAGTATGAAGATCCTTGCTTTCCATTTCATTATGAACTTTCAGATATACCAGCAGCTGACCTACCTCCAGTGTGGTCGGCAATTTATGGTACTTTCTCTCCTCCTCATCATCGTCAGAGCTGTCTGTGTCGTCAAAGTTCAGCAGCTTCTGGTCGTTCTCCTGCAGAAACTTGAAGAACTCCGGGTCTTTATTCTGTAACCTGGACAGCTGCTCCTTGTGCTCAGATGCCTTTCCTTTCTTCTTGTCATCACTGTAGAGGAAAAATAATCACGAATACACACACAGAAGATGCTTGTCTGCCTTAGGGAGGACATGATGCCGTTAGTGACAGAGTATGTGTGTGAAACTTACTTCTTGGGAGCTGCAGAGTTCAACTCTTTTTTCTTGTTCTTTTTCTTGACTCCATTTTGTTTAGGGGTCTCTTCTTCAGATTCACCATCAGAGTCAAACGCCGACACCAGGAACTCATCCACGCTCAGGTCTTCTAGTTTTCTACACGAGAGACAGACGTGATAAAATGTACCTGAAACACATTAGCTTAGGCTAACTGCTAACTCTATCACTACGCTAGCGAAAGCAGCATGGGTAGCTACCATCGTAGACACCATCGTACGCCACGTTAGCGAGCAAAAACGACTCTATTAAACATTACACATTCACCCACTGTATTGACAACACTGATGTTGATAAAATGAACACGAACTTCCCCGTTGAACTCGTAATGGACGGCACATTGTAAAGAAATTATCCACATACCTTTTCTGTTTCCCTGCCATGCTGGATCCAAAGCGTGACACAACTACGAAACTTCAGTACCCACAATGCACCGGTGCAAAACGAAGGAATTGGTTTATGGTTCATGTGCAGTGAGCGGGTAGAAAACTCGCGTTGCAAATCTAATAAAAGAAACATAATCATTCTGTTCCGATGTTACCAGTATATTTTTTGGCTTTTGATAGTAAGTGCTATCTTTGAATTTACTCATCATTACAAAAAAGACTCAAACCATAATAACAATTACAACAAATAGGTCGGCGAGGACAGCAACCAGGTATTTTCACTGTTAAAGCTGTGCGTACAAGAACAAGCAGTGTTTTGATGCTGCACGTGAGGTTTAAATTAGATGATCTGCCGCACCAGACATCCAGAGAGGAGACATTTTCCAGTTTTATGTGTTTGTTCGTAACGTTGCACAACTACAAAGCTGGGAAAGCTCACAGACAGGAGGAGACCGCTGCTGTCATATCAACACAGACGACGGCTGGTGGTGAGTGCTGCTGGATTTAAATCGGCTGTCAGACACGGCTAACGTTAGCTAATCTAGTTAGCCCGCACACAGACAAACTGGCCGTGACTTTAATTTTATTTCAATAGAGGAATGATGAATATGAAGTTTACACTTAAATGCCGTCCTCAAGATGTACATGAAAGCACTGGGATGTGGACATTATTGAACAGTGAGTTGGTGAGTTCGCTGCTCTTTGTTTGATTTTAATGTAGGGGCCAACAGAGCCAGGTGGTGGTTCAGGTTCTGACCAATCACGTTGCTTCTATCGAAAGTCCCGCCCTTCGCTGTAGCATAGCTGTGTATCGAACGCACTTCCGGACTCCAACTAGACAAAAACGGGCACTTAAGGTCGTTCGTGTCCAGACAGATAACTAACAAACATGAATTGATAACTGTTGATATCTACGTTTAATAAATAACTTCCAGTGTGTTTTACGTGTACCCCTGCCTTCATACGGCATCGTATTTAACAACATAAGTACCGTTTTCGCTTCCTCGTCCGACAGCTTGGGCTCCACCTTAACAAACCGATGTCAGCTTACATGCAGTTTTTTTGCATTGACGTCAACCGCATACAGCACAAAACAGAGGTTTTCTTCATATTCCCTGTGCCCGAGTCAGAATATGGACCGATAGGCAGACACTGACACCGGACTTAAACCAAATCTGACCGCGACAGCTGTCGGTTTATCTGCCATCGCTGTGGGGAAGACATTGTGTCCAAGGATAACCGCGGCACAGCCACTGGTAAAGAAATGACACATTTATCCTCTGTGTTGCTGCCGCTGCAGCTGATCGCTGATGTTATTTAGGAGAGATGAGTGGGGGTTGGGGTTTCTCCAGACAACATATGACAGGAACATCTTTCTGTCCGAAAAAAGATGATCTTGCACCATTTGTGTACCTAACAGGGTTCAGCATGATTTGTTAAGGAGCTGCTGTGGCTGTGTGTGGATGACAGCCAAGATTTTGAGGCGGAGAGTGGAGAGAAGATGTTAAGAGACAAGCCTGAGATGAACAGGACAAGTGCTTTACGCTCTTAGTACTGTGGCAATTGTGTTGTCACGTCTGCCCCAACCTTCTGTGTATTCCTGTCTCAGTTTGCACCATTGTCTAATGTTATTTCCGCGTCCACATGAGCAGATGGTTTCGTCCTAGAGGAACATGGTGTGTTTTTGTGGTCTGTTGTGTTTTTGAAAGTGAGACCCAAAGCGAGTCACCAAGCAGCTGTGGTGACATTTGAGATGATCCTCAGTGGGACAGTGCAGAGGATTTAGTTGAAAGAGTCGGTCAGAACAGATGACAACAATATAAGAAAAACACTGATCCTCAGTCTATCTGACTTTAGAGACATGTGAAACTTTACTTTATCTAATTCAGCACTATGTTGTTATTTCCACTTGCACGTCTTGAGACTACAGACTGGCCTGTGGTGGCTGCTCATATGTTTGAATTTATCAAGATTTTGTCACAGTCCCCCAAACAGGAAAAAGTAAATTGAAATTAAAGCACCACTGATGGATAAGATTCATCCACACCCAACTGTGGGAGAAACCACCAAACAAGTCAGGTCATGTGTAATGAAATAATAATTTCATTTATTCACCTGGATAAGGGTTTTTTTTTTGTTTTTTTTTAACAACACATTCTCTATGCATATCCTTTACACTTCTCAGACCAGTTAGCTTCTGCTCATATTCCTATTCTACCACCTTTGTGATATTTGACTATGACGTATTGAGTATTAATGAGTAAAAACCTTTTCCTCCTGAATTCCATTTGATTTCTAATTCAGCTGCGGTGGGGTTTACCTCATCCAGTTGTTTTCCTTTGGGCATCCTAAATATTCATCAGACAACAACTTCTGCCACGTGATGATGGTTATGCAACGTTCTGAAGTGTGTTCTTCATCCGAGAGCAGGCCAGCTGAGAGTACAAAGGAAAAGGCTAACTCAGGCTACATCCCTCTCTCCACCCACCCTGCCTTCCCGAGGCTGCAGCTGGGGTGAAGTGGGCGGGCGCTCATAGCTAATTCTGGTGCAATTAAACTTGCTAGTGAGAAGTCTTTGCAATTAGATAAAGCAAGACAGTCAACTGGACCAGAGGCCTGCATGGATGTGATTCTAGCTTCAGTAAAAACGTCCATCTGTTGACATAGTTTCTATTGTCATTATGAAATTGAATTAGTCTTGACACTAAATGTCAAATAATCAGGTCATGCAACCTTGTACATATTTCTGACATGGGGGTGGCCTGCCTGTCTTAGCTGTCAAGATGGATGCTACAGTGGGTACAATGATTGGTCAGGGCATCTGTCACAAGACCTGCGTTCTTGCAGGTAGAAGACTTTTCTGTTAACAAGACATTTTTATAGGATAATGATGATGGTAGTTGGTATCAAATAACGTTTATAGTTTTGTGGGGCGGGGGGTTCCAGTTGCCCAGAGTGCGGCCCAGGCAAGAGCCCGCGACCGCCACATCAGGCACCATGATGGAAGGGGGCATGCAGCTGCTCAACCGTGATGGCCACAGCATCTCGCACAACTCAAAGCGCCACTACCACGACTCCTTCGTGTCCATGAACAGGATGCGACAGCGCGGCCTGCTGTGTGACATTGTGCTCCATGTCTCCAACAAAGAAATCAAGGCCCACAAAGTGGTGCTGGCATCCTGCAGCCCCTATTTCCACGCTATGTTTACCAGTAAGTCCAGTGCACGTTGTCTGATTTATTCCTGTGCATGCCACCATTTCCATTTCACGCTTTTATTTTTGAAATCCACAAAGCCCAGCATGTCGAATGCCTCAGAGATTTTAAGTCCTGACATTAAACGTGCGTGCCTTTCTTCTCTGCTGCTCACAGTTTTATGACACAACTCGTGTTTCCTGTGAATGGCAGTGAACACATCATCACTTGCTTCCTACCTGGGACACAGGTGGTCAGATGAGGGCTTTTGCGCCTTTGTCTAAGATTTCCTCCTGTTACCAGACCCTCGTCAGGGTACAATGTGTCTCCAGACAGTTAGTTGTCTGGCTCTGAGATTGAGCTGTTAGGCCACCACTCATCTGGCTCAGGCTAATTTGGCCATTTGAACAGAATCTGCTGATCTTTCATGATCATCTAAACGGCAAAAATCACAGCTCCTCTGCAGATGCTGTATTTGCAGTTTCTTCCGCCTGGATGAAACATCTGACTGCTCTGCTAAAGTGAAACTCTCTGACCTGCTGTTCTGCAGGAACACCTACGTTGCACAAGAGTGTATAAAGTCTGGAATTTCAAAAACATCCTCAGTTAAAACAACCGATTAAATGGACAGAAAAAAATGAGCAGTGCTAATCTCTGGCAGCGGCGTTGTATACGTTAGGCGCTGCCATGTGTCAGAATGATTGAACTTGAAGACAGTTACATTAACCAGAAGTTTACCCGCTCTCATTCTGTGTGTTCATGCAGATGAGATGTCGGAAAGTCGACAGACACACGTGACCCTTCATGACATCGACCCTCAGGCCTTGGAGCAGCTTGTCCAGTACGCCTACACGGCCGAGATAGTGGTTGGTGAAGGCAACGTGCAGGTAAAGTAGAAAATTTCAGGTTCAAAGACAAACTCGTCTAATTAGACTTTTGATAAACCATAAAGAAATGCATCAAACTCACAGTATTTTTCCACCTGTAACTTCTAGACATTGCTCCCAGCAGCGAGCCTGCTGCAGCTTAATGGGGTGCGGGACGCCTGCTGTAAGTTCCTTCTCAGCCAATTGGACCCATCCAACTGCCTCGGCATCCGAGGCTTCGCTGACACGCACTCCTGCAGTGACCTGCTCAAGTCAGCGCACAAGTATGTCCTGCAGCACTTTGTAGAGGTGTCCAAGACAGAAGAGTTCATGCTGCTGCCACTGAAACAGGTAGGGGTGATGCTTTTTCTGTCTCCTCTTGTGTCTTTTGCAAAGGAAGCAGTTTTAATGGTGGAAAATAAACAGCAACTGCAAGACTGCTCCTTGTTTTTGACCTAGTAAGCTGTTTCCCACAACATTGAACATTGTGTTGTGTTTGTCTACATAGAAAACGCAAAAGTAAAAAAGCAGCTGCCTGCTAGACAAAAGATTTACGCATTTATTTTAGAGGGCAGTCATATTACTTTAAACTGTCATTCATTATAAATTCAGAACAGACAACTATTGACTTGTGGGTTAACAGCTTCCTGCTTACTACACGCCAGTGGCTCAGCTTGATTGATCCACCCACTTCCTCTTTAGATATTTACCAACTAGAACAGAAATTGGAATGTATAGCATAAACAACAGAAAGAAGCATTTCATTTTGTTCCTGCGTAGTGTTTGTCATGTTTTTCTCACCAAACTGAGCACACAAACTGCACCAGACCCCCAGGGGAAGTGGCCACGAGCATGGCATTCATTAGAAGACCTCTCCTCCTCAGCTAGCTGCATCAATCACTGTCTCCTGTGGTTTTATCATCCCACTGTGCTGCCGTGGACTACTTTATCTGGCACAGCGACCTAGCTAAACTATCTGGTTTTTATCGGCTGGGCTCAGCAGTGGCAACGTTGTGGTTCCTGCCCTGGAAGTGGTAATTAGGAAGAGCCAGTGACAATTTCACAGCTGCTGTACTGTTTATAGAGTTTATTTTTTGGTTTCACTAATTTGCTGTTATTTATTCAACCCTTGTTTTTGTGATGGGGGTGGTGTGTGTGTGTGTGTGGGGGGGGGGATTAAGGCAATCTCGTCCAGTTTTGACCTTGAAGTGGAGCAGTTCTGGCCAGAAGGTTGGTAGCTGGATGTAAAATGTCCTTGAGCAAGGCACATAACACCAGCTACTGATTATAGCTGCTCAGCTGCCAACAGATCAGACACAGTTCGTTCTTAGTTTGTTTTCAGAGAAACCAACCTGGTTGAATAAAAATTTAATTTGAGCTCTTCTTGAAAGGTCATAAACATGATGTTAAAATCCACAGTTAGGAAAATTGCTTGGTTAATCTTTCAGCTTTTTGCTTTAAAAAGTGATCTTTTGTATGAAATGGCGTCTGTTTCAAACAAATGCCTGTTGAGCTGTGTATGGTGACAATGAATTAAAGTGGCGCTGAAGAAATAACAAACAACTGCCGGTATCACTTTCCCATTATCCTCTCACCTCTCTAAGGAACAATCACCACAGCACAGAAGAGACTGTGCTCCATGAGGGCAATATACAAAGCTCCTGTCTCTGTGTCTGTCTGTGGCTTTCAAAGCCTTGAGACTGGATCTGCATTGCGAGCGTGTGGGCACAGTCCATTAAAACAGTAAAAGTTAAGTGGCATAAAAGAAGATTAAAAACAGACTATTTTCTTCTCTTCATCTCTATTCTTCTGTCTCGGTCTCTCCTTTGGCATGCTGCCCTCTCCGTCTGCAGCTGTTCTGTCATAAATCTGCAGATCTGGATTTATGCTCTGGCTGCTCTAAAGGACTGTGAGCTGTGAAATACACCCCGGATTTCTTTGGTTGTTCTGTGAAGGAAGTGGCAACACATGACAGGATTTTCACTGGCCTGCTCTGATGATGCTTCACTGATGTAGCATAACATGTGTGGCATTATGGAAACAACAAAATATGGGTTCATATTGATTTACTGTGAGCATAAAGACATCTTGATGTAGCTGAAACACTTTTCATTCATCCATCCTTCCTTCCTACCTTGTTGCCATTACCACAAGGTCACTTTACACACTCCAACACTTCAACACTCCTCTACAAACTCACACTTTGTTTGAGTTGATCTGATGCAGTGTTAGCGTGCAGAGGTAAGAACGGCTGCAGGGTGGGGCAAGCAGCAGCAGCAGTAGCAGGGTTCCTTGGGGTGACTGTGGATTAGTAGAGCTGTTCCTGGGAGGCTGTTAACTGTTGCCCTGATCTGGCTAGGCAAGACAGCAGCAGCAGGAGCAGCTGGCTACCCCTGCTGCCCCACCCAGCTCTGCCAGCTTCGGGTTGATCTGGGAGCAGAGCCAACCAACCACTCAGACTACTGCAGTGGTCATTGTGTTTCACTCACTCACTCACACTCACACACACACATTTCTGTATGGGCATCATAGTGAGCTCCAGGTAAGTGTGCAGATGGAGTGAGGACCACCCTTTCTGCTACACTTAGAGAGAAGTACTTGTAACTTTCCCCACTAGATGACCCCTTGATTCAATGTCCCACCTCAGATTCTTTAAGAAACAAAGTGAAACAATCAGCATTAAAACACACGACTAGTGAAGTGAGGACTTTTTCATGGGCGCCATTTTGGATTAGTGTCTAGCTAGACTATTTGACTTATGTCACATTTCAAGTCTTTGAAAGGAAATTAGCCAGAGTTCAAAGCCATGTAAAGTCAAATACAGCAGATGTCGTCGGAAGCGTCGGAACATCCCTGTCTGGATCGCGGATCTGGTCCCGGTCCCGGTCCGGGTTCCGATCTCGATCCCGGTCCCGGTTCCGATCCCGGTCCCGATCCCGATCTCCGGTTCCGGTTCCGGTTCGGGTCCCGGTCCCGATTCCGGTTCGGGTCCCGGTCCCGGTTCCGGTCCCGGTTCGGGTTCCGTTCCTACTACCGGTTCCTGTAACGTCTGATTGTTTGATTCAATGAAAATGTGTAATTTTACACACAGACAGAACAGAGCACCTGCAATCCTGTCAATTATCAGTCTGACTGTCTGAAGTGTAGAGAGACAAGAGAGGGAGAAGAGAGGAGGAAGGAAGAGGGGATAAGGAACTACTACGGTCTGTGGCCAATGCAAGTTACTTCCCATGTGTTGACATGTGGGGTCAGGGGCTGTTACTGTTTCAGCAAGTGCATATCTGATGGTCACTGTTGCATTAAAGACGCTGTGGGTTTAAATCGGAGAGTTGTTGTAAATTGTAAGGTGGGATGTCTTTGCTCATTTGCTTTGTCCTCTCCACCTCAGGTTCTGGATTTGATCTCCAGTGACAATCTCAATGTGCCATCTGAAGAGGAAGTGTATCGGGCTGTGTTGAGCTGGGTGAAACACGATATTGATGGGCGCAGACAACATGTACCCTGGGTAAGATTTTCAGATAAGCACTGAATTTATAGTGTACATAAAAAAAGAAGTCATCATGTGTTTGTACCCTGGTCCCAAATTAATCTTTCCCCACCCTCTGTCCCTGTCAGCTGATGAAGTGTGTGCGGCTGCCGCTGTTGAGGCGAGACTTTCTGATGAGCAATGTGGATACAGAGCTGCTGGTGCGTCATCACTCGGAGTGTAAGGACCTGCTGATTGAGGCTCTGAAGTACCACCTGATGCCTGAGCAGAGGGGAGTCCTCAGCAACAGCCGCACGCGCCCGCGACGCTGTGAGGGCGCCAGCCCTGTGCTCTTCGCCGTTGGTCAGTGTGCCCCTGAAGGTACCCATCAGGGTACACTGAACCACACATCTCACACCACTCACAAACTGTTCAAGCATCTGTATTTTTACAGCTGGAAGATAAAGATAGTGACATAATTAGGTTTAAGATTCTAATGTAAGATATTGTCTGGGAGGTTTGCAGTATTATCATAGGGGGAATGTTCCAGTTTTGCATTGCAGTGAAGTGAAACATTTGGCTGAACCAATGTGACTATGAAATTTAAAATAGCCAAAATGTAAATGACACTTCAGGCTTTACTGTCTAATCTAGATGAATGGTATTTCCAAACATACGTATTCAATTAAAGGTCATTGTTTTGTCTTAAGCCTAAAAATGCTTAATGGCACTTAATGGCACTTAATGGCACAATGGACGTCAGTAACAGTCTCCTGCAGTGAGCTTGGAGTCCATGTGGGTCTATAGTTACCCCACAACTTGTAACAACTCCTCTGAAATGACACATGTCATCATTGCACATTTATTGTAACATTGCATGTTTACATTACTGCCTGATTTTTAGATTGTGATTAGATTTTTTTTTTTTTAACTCAATGTGCATCCTAGGTGGTGGCAGCCTGTTTGCCATCCATGGAGACTGTGAGGCATATGACACTAGGACAGACCGCTGGCACATGGTGGCGTCCATGTCCACTCGGCGGGCACGGGTGGGCGTGGCAGCCATCGGCAACAGACTCTATGCTGTCGGAGGGTGAGTGATGATCATCATGCTGCCCTTTGACCTGAAACTAGTCCCTCATCTCTTAGTCAAATATATCGTTTCATTTGAATTAAACCTGACTTTTATAAACAGGAAGCTCTGGCAGGTAGATAATTAATATAAAAAAATGACTCTGAGTGACAGTTATGCAAAAACGAATAGCTTTATATATGTGTTTATAAGCATTAATTGTCTCTATTAAATTTTTCTGCTTCCATTCATTGCATATATTAAGAGGTTATTCAAAGCAACACACTGTTTATGTCCACATGTGCTCAGGTATGACGGCACTTCAGACCTTGCAACTGTGGAGTCCTATGACCCCATCACTAACTCCTGGCAACCTGAGGTTTCCATGGGAACACGACGGAGCTGTTTGGGTGTTGCTGTCCTACATGGGCTGCTGTATGCTGCCGGAGGTTATGATGGAGCTTCCTGTCTCAACAGGTACACAGAGCCTGAAATGAATGATGAATGTTAAGTTGATCTAATAGACAGCCTTATGATGTCTTTGCATTGAATACTTGCAAATCCTTTTCTTCTCTTACAGTGCAGAGCGTTATGACCCTCTGACCAGTACATGGACCTCAATTGCTGCCATGAGCACCCGTAGAAGATATGTTCGAGTTGCAACTCTTGGTAAGAAAATAATACCACAAACAAGCTGTTCCTCTTCCCTATGTTCATGATTCACCGTCTACATTTTAATATCCAAAATCAACAGGGAGTTGCCCCTTTGGTATTTGACTGCTAATATTTATATTCTGACTGTTTATTCCCATTTCTCCTCCAGATGGCAGCTTGTATGCAGTGGGAGGTTATGACAGCTCCTCACATCTTGCAACAGTGGAGAAATATGACCCGCAGGTAAATTGCACGTGTTAAATTTATCATCAAACTAAGCTGTCTCGTTGCCTGGTTTAGATCAGGTGAATGTGGAAGGGGGGGAAAAAACGACAGGTGCAAATTAGCAGTGTCTTGATTCAACGAACAGAGCAACACGTGGACCGCCATCGCCAACATGCTGAGTCGACGCAGCAGTGCCGGGGTGGCCGTGCTGGACGGCATGCTGTATGTTGCAGGAGGCAATGACGGCACCAGCTGCCTGAACTCAGTGGAACGCTTCAACCCCAAGACCAACACCTGGGAAGGAGTGTCTCCCATGAACATACGCAGGTTAGTCTGCTGTAGGGCCGAACGATATGCAAAAAAGAGGAAATCGTGGTGCCCAGGAACACAAGGGAAAAGGAGTATAGTATATAGTATAACGCAAATGTTTAAGAAATGGTAAGACAACACAAAATAACTCGGGATGGCCGGAGCATCCAGGTTTAAACTGAATCCAACAAATAAGGATAGCAAAGAGAAGTCCAATAAATAACAATGAATAATCCAGGGGGTAATCAAAAACCAGCAGGAACACAGGAAGAAATGCATGGACCAGGGAACAGCAGCAGAAACAAACTGACAGG
This sequence comes from Selene dorsalis, assembly GCA_900303245.1. Lineage (NCBI taxonomy): Eukaryota > Metazoa > Chordata > Actinopteri > Carangiformes > Carangidae > Selene > Selene dorsalis. The sequence goes on from OMNW01025147.1 coordinate 19,992, forward strand.
GCGAAGAGCCACAAACCAGCTCCAACATTAGAGAAAGACAAGGACCAAACACACAAGGGAGAAACAAGACACAGGTGGTTATCACACAGGCGAGACACATGAGATTAATCACAGGTAGAAAACCACAGGAAGTAACACAGGACGTTTCAAAACACAGGGCATGACAAAAATATCAGATTGCAATTATTTATTTATACTTGATTGCAATATGAGTTACGATTCTAGTGGGAATGGTAATATGTGCATTTCATTTTCACTTGTAAAAAAAAGCAAATAAAGACAGGCAAATAGTCCAGTTCCAGAGAAAAGTGAGCCTTTCACAGTTGGCCCCAAATACTATGCCTTGAAAAGCAAAGACTTTTCAAGGCATAGTATTTGGGGCATTTCCTCACTGCCTAGCCCTTCTTACAGCGTAATCATCAAGTGACCTGTTTTCCACAACATTATTGCTTTCTTTTTCCTAAGAGATGAGACGTGTGTTGATTATGAAAGCAGGCTTGTATCAACGCTGTCACAGCTTTGTATTGATATCAGATCAGCATCAGGGAGGTGATCTAGAGACATCGCAGACTGTGATTTGTGGATACATCAGCAAATTCACTTATCCCCTGGCCTCCAGAGACAGACACACACACAGAGTGAGTGAGAGAGAGAGAGAGAGAGAGAGAGAGAGACAGACAGACAATACCTAGCCTGTGAGTCAGGTTTCCCTGCTCCTACAGTGAACTGACAACAGGTGACTGCACAGCTCCATGAATAACTCATGTGTTAATCAGCTGTATGGCCTTCAGTGCTTCTCTTATTCAGCTCCCGAGAGAGTTGCTCCACAGTTTCTACAACTCCAAAACATCACACTGTGTTGATGTTCAGTCCACTAAAGCCATGTTCGGCACCTCGATGTGAAACTATCTTAGACAAAATAGACCTGCTGAGTAATTATTAAGTTTAGTATTGGTACTCCCTGGTGTCTTCAAATTGTGTGTGGCATTGGAGGAATTTTTCAGTTTTCTGTGCAATCATTGACAGTGCTCTTGCAGTGGGATTACATATTGTGTAACGCAAAGGCCACTGCATCCAATGCACGTTAACCTGCACTGACTTGATTGGCAGATGAAGCAGAATACATAGAAATCATTTATATAAGAGCTGCAGAAATGATTTGTTTTCTGGCTCATTAAAAGTATATTTACTTTCTACTTGTATTATGATTAGACTTTTCTTTCTGTTTTTCCAGGAGCACCCATGACCTTGTGTCTATGGACGGCTGGTTATACGCAGTGGGAGGTAATGACGGCAGCTCCAGCCTCAACTCCATCGAGAAGTACAACCCACGCAGCAACAAATGGGTGGCAGCTTCCTGCATGTTCACGCGGCGCAGCAGTGTAGGCGTGGCAGTGCTGGAGTTGCTGAACTTCCCACCGCCCTCCTCGCCCACCCTCTCAGTTTCCTCCACCAGCCTTTGACACGGGGTCACCGTTTGGCTGAGCTCAGCCTCCGCTGCTACAGCCCAGACTGGCTCTGGGAAAAGACGCAACTGCTCCGTTTGAGACAGGTAGAGGACAGGTAAATGGAAAGAGTAGAAGAGAAAGAGGGATGGTGAGGATGAAGCTCCTGGTTTGACTCATACATATATGGTTGGTTCATGTTAAATTAGTCGCAACCTTGGTAAAGATTTGCCAATAATGCTTTAAAAAATATGCAACATCAGTCATGAATTTTAATTTGACAGTCTTGGCAATTTTTAATTTTAATGTTAGTTTAAACGTTGACACATTCCACAAGGGACTTGTCATCATTCATGAGTAGGACAGCAGATCATTTCTAAAAGACTATGATTTCTCTTTCAAACCAATGTGGCTGCTTTTTACCAAACTTGCCAATAATTCTGAGCTGCACTACCCAGATGCCTGAAATTACACTGTACAGCCCCACCATACAGATACCAGCTCCCTCAAAAGATATATGTGGATAAAGGTGTGTGAAGAATGACAGGTCTTTCCTCACACCCCACTTTCTTTCCCACCACTTCAGTGTTTGACACATTCATCATGAAACATGGTGGACACCTAATTATGTGTGACATAAATGTTTTTGATTTTTTTGCAATAATGTATAAAAAAAAGAGAAAGTGAATGATTTTACTTTTGGAATGTAGCGCCTGACTGGTTATCCCATGCATGTTTACGTACTGGCATTGACCCCTAAACAGGGGGATAAAATGTTGTAGTGCTGCTATGCCACACTAGGTGGCAGTAACAGGCAATGCTGTAAACCTTTCCTGCACTGCAAGAGAGCATGGACACCAATGACCTAGAAAGCATAGGCCCTCCGATCTGTAAAAGTTTATGGAACTTTTTTAAAATATAAAAACAAATAATTATGTTAAACTATATGTATTTATAAAAACAAATAAATTCTAATATATTTCTGTTTTCAAAGATGCTCAGAGGAGGAAACAGATCAGACCTATGCCTATTTAAGAGTGTTTTAATATATTTATTAAGGTGTGTGATGTGCATATCGTCAAAGGAAATGACAAAGAGAATGTCTAAGTGTGAGAGAGGTAGTTGTTCAGCTGGTGTGTTTGGAGTTTCTCCTGAGAGGACTGACTGTTGCATTTTGATGTGCAGCAATTATTTCATTCACATTTCTTAATGTTTCTTCACTGCCACATGCATGATCTCATACGACACTGTACCCTCTGTCTGCTACATTTGTGCAAAAGTTGCTTGCAAACCTATTGACAAGTCTAACGATGGGCCACAATAGTTTCTTTGATCCTACTTCTCTATTATTTCTTAAAAAAGACTTTAAGGTGGATATAATCCCTGGATCTGTGACATCTTAAACAACATTGAAGCAGGAAGTACTAGTTCACCTTCAGAATACCAACACTTGACACTAATGATTAACGTTGTTGACACTGGTGCTGTCATATTCCTCTCTACACTCTATCCGGTGTTGTGTCTTATTATATTACCTCATTGTTGAAATGGATCCAGCTCTTTCGCAACAAAGATGAACAAGGAACCACTGTATAATTCAAATGAAAGTAAATGGATTGCTCTTCAGTCTTTTCACTCAGTGGAGACTCAATACATGGGTTCAGTTCATGTGTAGCGCAGTAAAACCATTCCAGACTTCTGAGAAGTTGACTTTTTTTTTTTTTTTTTTTTTTCCTTATTTTGAAGGATTTTGTTGATTTGGTTCTGTTTATCTAAAAACTACCTTACTTTTCATTTATGCATTAGTAAAGCCAGTAGAATAGGGGCTGTGATGGTCTTATGGAGATGTTATTCTGTAGTCGATGTGCATCAGGGATTCAAAGAGAAAGGTACACAAAACCACATAAGACTTTGGCCTCCATTCTGCTGATCAAGCTGTATATAGAAAGAGCGCTAAAGTTATCTTTAATCCATTTGTGCAATTTCATGGTGACTGTAACTTTTTGTTTGTTTGTGTCAAATGTAGTGACTGTTGTTTATTTATGTTTGTTATTTATGAGGAACTTTAAAATATTGAATTTTGCACTATTGCGAAATTGAGCAATACGACACACTGTAAAAAAGAAAAGAAATAAAGTTGTTTTCAAATGTGATAGCTGTCCTGATAACTTTGAACACACACACACACGCAAAGACGTGTCATACTAAGGTCACTCTGGATGAGAGAAGCAGCTAAATTTCCGATAAAGACGCGTGCCATACACACACACACACACACACAGACTGAAGGTTGTGTTACTAACAGTGTTGCTGGGTTGTCTGTACACTGTTGCCTGGTACCTTCCCAACATACTTTCACAGTGATCTGAGCAGACAGCTGAACACTCTCACTTTACCCTTCTTGACCTCAGTCACATGGCATTCACACCTGTGGCTGCGGCTGCACACACTCGAACCTATGAACTCCCACTCTGTGGAGACACATACAAACACAGGAGCATATACGCACAAAGTAAAACAACTACAGCTTTGAATGAAAGAAAAAATAGTGCTATGACTGCACCCAAAACTGGCTGAACTGTATATTCCAACACATGGAGACACATTCACGCTTGTGTTTGAGGTTTTGCTATATTTATTTGCTACATTTCTGCCATTAGACTGCATATTATAAAACATCACATGTGTTAGTGGTACATGTTAGAAGGTTAAGGTGAGAACTCAATTTTTAGAGACTGAATTTTGTTGCTTCTTCTCTCAGCTACAATGCAAAAACAACTGTGAGACTGGGAAAATGATGACATCCATCTCAGATTTAATGACCCGACACAGAACACTACATGGTAGCTTCAGGAAGAGATACAGAGCTTCCAAGAGGGTTGACAGCACAACAGGAAATCAGTGTTTATTAACCCATTTAACCATACGCTACATTTTGATGGACGGACACTACTGGTCATTGCCACCACTGACATCCAATATGGTAAACATGACGAACTTTCAACTTTTCACAGCCACATTTTAAGCCTAAAAGTGCTGAGTATTTGAAAGTAAAATCATGCATGTGTTAGGCGATCACCTCTGTGTTTGCATGTCTCTCATTGCTTGAGCTGTGGTTTACTTCTGCTTCTATAGAGATGCTAATGAGTTTACAACCTGCTTTCATGAAATGTGCTCACTCTGGAGGAGCTGCTGCAGCTGATCCGGGGGAACCGTCAGCTCCTTCCCTCCGGCTTCCCAGCATTCCTGCCACTGGAGCCTCTGCTTTTTCTCATGGTGTCAGCCCATGCACACCCCTTTTCAGGCCACGGAGATGCTGTCACCTTTTCCAGAAGGACTGAAGTGTCAACTGAACTGCGTACACACACTTTTTGACTGACTACTTCAGATAAGAGCAGGTCTTTAATAAAAAATCTGTTCACCCCATCAAAACTATTTATGGCTGTAAATGCTCATGCCAGGGTGTTTGAAATAGAAAGCATAACAAAGTCTGAACCACACATGAGATCAAGGTGTGCTCAATGGTAGATCCACAGTAGGTGTACACACCCAACACACAAACACTATAGGACAGTTTCTCTTTAAATAGCAGCTACTGTGGATTATGATTCAAAAGGAAGCTACACAAGAGACTTATATTAATTACAGCAAGTTAGTAATTACTAGTAATTAATATTGCGTGTCAGCTTTGACAGTCCTTACAAAAGCACTTTACATCATCTCTCCCTCCCTCCATCCATCCATACTGCTAATTCTCATAAGGGTATAAGGGGGCTGGAGCCAATCTCAGCTGACATTGTTCTGCCCTTTAACATAGAGAAATTATCATATAGGAAAATTCTGGAGTAGAAACCTAAAATAGCTAATGGAAGAACTATTGAATAATTAGGTTATAATTAAGGTCATCCAATGAATGATAGAGGTAAATAGAGGTGTTTAAGAAGAATATTATTCTTAATATTTCTTTCTAAGGTAAATCATTTAATTTAGAATATTATGTATTTGTGTGTATTTTTAATTGTTACTCAAGTTCTATGTATTTCCTTTATTTATATATTTTATATCTCAACTGATTGATTGAAAAAAGGCATATGAGATGGTCAGTTCAGTATCTACACTAGAATCTAACAGTTTTATAAATGAAGACATTAAGATGTCAGACAGATGAATTCATGTCCAACATGTTGTTACAACACTCACTGTAATTTGTCTATTTGCTGACATGAATACGTTTTTCATACAGATGAAGGCAACTCATTGAAGTTCTATAGTCATTTCTCTAGTCTAGTTTATTACAACAGGGATTGTATCATTGCAACAGCCAGAAGTTAGAAACTGAAACAGTTAATCAGACTTTGACTGATCTTGTCTTCAAAGGAGGGCCAGGTTCCAATTAAGATTCCTTTATGGCTGCCTTGTGTGAGAACTTTAGCACGTCAGATTCTCTGTCAGACACCTGATGTTGGAGGCCTCATCTCAAGACTCCGTTTTAGTGGCCTGAGGTGTGACTTTAGCACCGCAGCTCTCACCCACCGAGTCTGGATAAACACAAGCAAATGACTTCTTGGTGAGAGCCAAAGTTCATCCCACCATACATGCAGTGACTGACACTATGAAAGAGGGATTTAAGTTTCTTCTTTTAAACTTTTGCAATGCATCTCACTAATTGATACAGATTAAGTATAATTTACATTGGTACAGTTCCATGTTATCTGATTTAAGCAGAGAGGGGCTCAGATGCTCAGTACATTACATTAGTGAGCACAGAGAAACTAAAACATATCGAAACATAAAGTCATTACTTTATTAATAGCCAATCATGTGGGCCATTGTTAGGCAAACTGCTCATTCAGGAACAGTGAGCTCTGCCATATGAAACAGTGTGAGACAAAATGGATGGACTGCTTGTCTAGATGAAGTGTTGCTTTTGGCAAAGCACCTGGTATTTCCTCTTTCCGATGAGCATGTTAAACAAAACTGTAGGAATGAGATCTACTTGCCCACAAAGTGATAACAGCAGGCTCATTTGCCTGTGTGTCTAAAGCAGCTTCACTTAAAGCCTGTTGTCATTCATATGGGAGAGATTAAAACTGGTGTACACCTTCAAAAAGATTCTACTTTGAAGTGTTTACAATGGTTGGTTGTACAGATGCAAACATACCAGAGCCCAAACTGTTGGATGGATAACAAATGAAGAGACACATTTGTTTTACCTAAAGTTCAACGTTCAACTGAATATGGATTTACTCTCAATAGACAATAAACCTGGTGCTGAATTTGTTTGTTTAGAGAATATAATAGAATAAAATAATATTTTATTCAAGTTTTAAAAACCTGTTGCTTTTCTTTTCCTGGTTCTGTGTTTCCTTCCTGTTTAATATAAGACTGTAGTTTCCCATGAGCAATGAACTAAGATTCTTGGGAAATCATTTGTGCCAACCTGGTAATTGTAATTTGGGTCTGGATGATGTATGTCACCTGAAACGTGTACCTAAAAAATTCCCAGTGTTTTTTCCTTGTCTCTACCTTCCTCATATTGTGAGCATACAGCAATAGAGAGGTGAGTCACAGCTGTTGGCGTGTATCATCAAGTCCATCCTACTTCTTTTCCATGATGATCCACAACTACACAAGAAACTTGTTTGCAGGTTATTACATCAGATACTGAATTACAGGGGAAAAGCAGAGCAGTTAGTTGGAGTACCCAGTAAAATAATTTCAGCAAGCATCGGATAGATGCACAGGCTCTGTATATTACATTTGAGTTTTGAACATTAGAAAAGAGAACAGATAAGTATCCTGAGAGAAACAATATCTTTTCATCCAGTATTTTTTAAAATCTTTTTGTGAACAAAGGCAGTAAGTAAATCTCCTTATGTATCTAAGGTGTCCAACAGAGCTCTGACGTCAGCAGAACCTCAGCCTGGGATCCGTTATTCTAATTGAACTGATTCACACTTCTCCAGCAAGAGTAAATTCCTTCTTGTTGGTGATTAAGAAGCATTTCACAAGTTACTAACATCTATTTCTGAAGAACGAGCAGCTGAAAAAATCTGGGTCATACACATGCAAGACAACACAGGTAGACTGTTTGATCTGTGTTTACTTCATCTCCTGAGGCTTCTCTAAGTTTCTCTGATCAGCTTTACATCTTATCAGTCATGTTTTATATTCACTTGTATCACACACAGTTCAATCAGCATTATTCACTGATTGCATTACTCGATATTCTTATGAGTTCTGGGATCGACCAAACATCGTTTTGATATTGGTGGCTCAAAGTGAAAATGACTCTGTCGTCGGCTCTTAAAAGGCCTCTGTCTGTTGTTGCCTCAGGTGCATCCGTCTTTACAATCTGGTTGAACAGGTCGGCGTTACCTGACAGTAAGCAGCATGTCTCTCAGTTTATAACTACAGTGCATCAGCTCACCACAGACAATGATCTAATTATTGAACAAACAAGACAGTCATGAGTGTTTGACTCCTCTGTCTGACTGATAAGACACTTGTCACCTTCCATTTAGGAGGAGGAGACCATCCCTAAACCATTTTCCATTAATGAATCATCATGACTGATGAGGCCCCCAATCTATGATTCTTAAAAGGTCTAAATAGGAAAATAAAAGGGATTATTTGATTTATCAGACACTCAATTCACTCATGAGGCTTGTTCCTTATCCATGTTGTTGAGCGGCGGTTATATCATTGACAAACAAACTCCTTAGATGCAAACAACATGTGTTTGCATACACCTCTTGCATTATGAAAATTAGATCTTTTGAATACACAAGTATCCTGTTTAAACCACCCTCCCTCCTCCTCATCTTACAGTGACGACTGACAACTGCACAAATACTGAAGAACAAGTTGCCAAAATTCTCATATTCTCTGTGTTTGAAAACAAAGTGACACATGAAACATCTAGTCTTCAGCTGAAACAGCCTGGTGTGATGTTTTGCCTATTTTTAAACTCTGCACTGTGTTTTTTTTTCTTCAGCTTATGACAATAAAGACAATCTATAAATATATAAGTGTAATATAAAGCTTCCCAGATACTAGAGTTTCAAAATGACGCCAAAGTGTTTTAGGTATGTCAGCCGATAATGAACAGACAACTTGAGACTGCAGGCATTTTTCATGTCTGGACATGCCAATGGAAGCTCCCATCCTTCCCCATTGATTGACACACACCATCCAGTGTGTTGAGTGACCACTCAATGCAATGGTGACCCAACAATGAGCCCCATTTGGCTCCTGGAAGGTGTGAAATGGCACACTTCTCCCCGAGCCCCCCGTCTTTGTTGTTGGGATTGATTTAACAGACAGAGGCAACTCACAGAAGGTGTGAGTCCTACTGGCCATTCACCACACACACACGCGCACACACATAAACACACAGAGCCTTTGACACAACCCTCAACTCCACCCCTTTTACGCAGACACACTCTCACCGGTCTGACTCTACAGCCTGCCCTGCCCACTTCTCCCTCAGTACAAGTCTGCCTTCAGCAGAGAGCACACTCCACTCTTGGATTACCCTCATACATCACAGAAGGAGTAATTTGTCTACAGAGCAGCGCAAAGCACTGCAAACTCCGGCAGCATGGGGAGCAGCATGTCATGTGTCCCCCAGCACAACTTTAGATTCTCCAGCAAAAGTTTCATACGCAGAAACAGGTAGGAACAGTCAAACTGGTCCAGGTGTTCTTGCTGTACTCATGTCAGTGTGTTCACTCTACACAGAGCACATGTCATGCCCTTGACTGCCATTTGTTTTTTTTTTAGACTTTGTGTTTCAGCTGGAAGGAATTCTTGGTATTTCTCAAGGTTTGAGCAGTGAGGTTAAACAGAGGTTGTAAATTTTGTGTGGCTGAGGTCGGGTAGTATGGTGAAGCTGGATAGTCTGGGAGTCGTGCCTGAGTGGTGCCCGCCTGGCCAACAGTGTCAATGATCCAGTTACCATTTGCCTCCTCTTTGCATCTCTCTGAAGATGATCTGCCAGCTGTCAGCGAATCTGGTTTCCCTCCAGAATCAGGGCCTTATCCCCATTCATTAACTTTATCACATGTGGCCAGTTAAAGTTATTAAATGATAAGATCTTGTATATGACACCTGATATTGTGAGTTACTAGCTTTTAGCGCTATGACCTGTGGGCACTGAACATGGACAGAGGAAATAAGTGACATTAATGGGTTAGATTTGCATTTCTTAAGTCCTTCAGGATCAGTTGCCTGGGCATGTTACACTAGATACAGCCAACTCTGCTGGACCAACACATCTGATTGTAATTAACCTCAGCTGCAGGCTTCTGCTGTGTGATGATTCAGGGTCTGGTTTTGTCAATCGCGCTGTGATTTTCTAATAAAAAATGCAGACAACCCTTAAAAAAAACAAAATACAACACATTAGGTTTTTGAACGTCTCAGGCTTGAACACTGATAGACTTTGAAAGTCAGTTGACGGTTCAGTGTGAACAATACAATCAGTGTTCTTATTTCCCATGCCCCCTACTACCTCTTTGTGCTGATGAACCAGGCCAGGCTCAGGTATTCCCCTCGGAGAAGGGGAGTCAGTGGCATTGAATACCACAGCATAGACTTGGGGAATGTTGGGTGTGCAAATCCACTACCTGTCCATTATACACATTCCTTGTTCACTTTGCAACTGTAGATCACTTCAGTGTCCCTATTCATATTTTTGTCAGTGCAGGAATAAATTTCTAACAGGGATGTAGGGGAGCAGTACCACTCATTAAATTTTAATCAGTGATTGATGCTGGACATGGGCTTCCTGATTGGACAGACCTTCACTCCCACCATTCAAACAAAAGCCTTCCTTGTTGCACTGAGGACACTGACACACATGTGTGGAGATAAGCAGATAAACTACAAGCTCAGATTGTAAAAGCAGTCCCCAATTCTTATCGTTGCAGTGAGGGAGCTTCCTCATAAAGATCTGGCACTAATGGTAACAGATGAGGGTCATGCAAAACAAAGAGGCGCATTGAATGCTGATTTTCCTATGCATATCGTAGCTATCAGAAACACAAGACCTGATTGTTCTTATAATTTAAATGGCTGGCATTGATGGACCAAGGACAAAGAAATGGGCCACTGGTTAATTTATATGACATGACACAGAAAACAAGATACAAAGTCATTAATCTGCTGTGAAAATTTAACTCAATTAATGTGACTCAATGTGACTTGATTATTCCTGCCATCAAAAAGAGGGAAAACAGAGAAACAAGTCAGTCACACTGAATTCGCAATGCCAAAACAGTAGAGCAAACACTATCGTATTTAGGTCAGCTCTCCATCTGACAACAGTAGATGACAGCAGCTGACATAAACAGGAAATGTGACACTGGATTTAGGAAGTTAACTAATTAGCAAACATGGTCAACATTGGAGATGGTAAACACGTAGTTTTCCTTTCTCTTAAACAGCAGTCGCCTATTTCGCAAGAAGAATCCCCAGGAGGGACAGGAGAAGTCCAATAGCATTATCAACATCCTATGCACTGTCACCCCCAGGAAGGTAAGAACATCCAACACTGTGTAGGCAGTAGTCATAACATCAAAGTCAATCATTTGCATGCCAAAGAAAACTACTAATCTATTAATGTCAACCTGCATTTGATTTTTATTGCATCTGCAAATGGTATATTCACGTCTTTACTAACATTGTGACTTATTGCAGGAAATGAATCCTAAAGACCTGGAGACAATAGAAAACATAAAGTGGGATCCTCCGTTCCCCTATGACCCCGCCAGTGGCTGGAAGAAAAGCAGCATCAATGTGAAGAATTATGGACGGATGATTCACAGCTCCAAAGTTCGTTTTCGCTTCCTCCACTGCCAGGTGAGGAGAGGAAAACACTTTTTTCATGATTAGATGTTGAAACATCAGGAAAGCACAGGCGAGGAAAACAAAACTAATGCTGGACAATCCTCATTGTGATTACCAAGGTCTTAAATAGTGAGCAGGCCTACAATGACTCATCACGCCAGTCATCTGCGTGAAGTGTCAAAACCAAAAACACAGGTGGAGGATAACAGGATGTTGATGTCCGGCCACCAGACGCACTGAAACTGACTGGCGGCATTGACGTGATGCCTGGCTGTGAATAATCCAATCAGTTTTCCACAAAGTAGATCACAGCCTCTGTTTGGACATGCTCACTTCTGCTGCTGTTGCGAAACATCTCTGAGAGAAACCTCAGGGTAGAGAGAGTTCCTCTGATCCCAGGGCCTGATAGAGGACATGCCGGCTCCTCACTGTGGGAACCACAATTTGTCAGAGCTGTGACACATCAGCTCTGTCAAAATGTGGACAGAAATGATGGATTAAGGGAAGGGCGTCACGATCCAAAAGAACACAATGTATAAAACAGAGAGTAATACACAAAACCAAGCATGTATTAGTTAACTGCTGACAAGGAAATGCTTTGGTGAGCTATCACAGAAAGGGACAGGGATTGCAAAGACCTTGTTGAGACACAGTATTTTATCTCTCCGCTTATTATCTACACAGGATGTACATGACTGCTACCTGGATCTCTTCCAGACACACCTTCATTTTGTCTCCAACAACACAACCGGACTGACATACCAGGTGACTTGTTTTTTTTGTTGTTGTTGTTTTTTTAACTCTCCTCTCTGTTTCCTTTAAATCCCCAAATTCTTAGGATCAACTATTATTCTCAGCATTGATTTTTATAGCTCTGATATTACTGTGAGGCAGATTTTATGCTACATCATCACACCTTATGATATGTCTACTGTGTCAACCAGCAGTATGTTGGTAAACAATACGCATGATTATGTCACTCATAAAGCATGAGCAACCATTAATCACCATTTTACTGTGTCTGTGTGGATCTAACACCCACTCCAGCTGCTGTTCACAGTATTATTTGAACATAGATGAAGGCAAATGAAAGGCAGACATGGATACATCCTCGGGTTACAAGACTTACCCCAGTGTCATGGTGATTCTTTCTCTTTGGTTACGATTTAGAGCTGAACACTTGGTTCAAATAGAGCATAACAGCAGAGGAAATGTAGCAGACAATGTTTTTAGTTAGAGAATGAGAAAGTGTTTTTGCCCACACAGCCATGATTGAACTTTTTGTTGTTTTGTGCTCAGGGAACTCTTCCGTTGAAAGAACTCACCATCTGTAACCTGCAACAGAACTGTAACCACAGTCAACCCCAGGAATTCGCCTTTCAAATAAACGGTAAGTTGGACTTCAGTAAAGAGGGTGCAAGTGGTTGTTGGTCCCAAGCCCTGAAAAGCCAGAGTCATCTGTTTTGAGTTGTATTAGTTTGTGCTGAATTTAGCCAATCAATACTTCAGATCTGAACTGGCTAATCTCACAGGAGTACAAGTCAGTGAATTGATGATAGAATAGAGCAGGACATAATCTGTCTGATGTTGGTTTGCTATGTTATGAGTTACAGGCCACAGGAAAAATTCTCCTCACTTAAAAGAAGAAAAAGAGAAGAAGAGAAGGAAACCACATGCTATTTTCAAACTGCAGCATTTCCTATGTTGTCACATTCCAGTAATTCAAAGGTGCCGCGACCCTCTTCACCTCCACTCAACCCCAAAACTAACTAGAGCTGGGCCCCCTTCACCTTCGGTCAGGGGGCCAAACCGGCCTTAAAGACCTCGCTTGTTAGACAACAGGTGCACTTCAGTCGGCCCAGCTGTCGTGCAGAAAAGCCCTGCTGCCGCTCTGAGCCTTGTCACTGCATATAATCTATGGCACATTCCAAAAAGTGCTTAGGTTAATGTCTGGTAGAAATGTCACTTAGCTTTTTGAACTCCGAATGGACTTTTCATTAAGTAGAAATGAGATGCTGTAGGAACTAAAGGGCTGTGTGTCTTGCATGGGGAATAATGAAGTAAAATGACTGAATTAAAAATAACAGGTGAAAAGTAAATCCCAGCCATGAAGAGTTTATAGTTTCTGTGTTTAGATTTCTTTGCTGGTGCTATCTTGTTGAAATCTGAAACATCCCTGCTGTCACAATATTGACACTCTTTTGTGTTGCGTTCATCTCATGACTTTCCCAGATCAGGCCTGTTATTTTGTGGTATTGTATTGCAGTTGTTTTGATTGTTCAGTGTGGTCTTTTATTTACCTTATGGGATGCATCACTGACAGGAAACATGTAGAGGCAGCATGATGAAATTCTGAGTCAAGTGAGAGACCTTACTTAGTGATTTCCGCTGTGAGACCTCACTGAGCTGAAAATATGAATCAGCTTTAGCGGAAACTATTGGTGAGTTAGTGGGTGATGAAGCACAAACACAGCATGAGAGGGTCTATGAAAATCCTTTTAAAGTTTTACACAGTTAGAATTAATGCTGCTGTGAAAGTTGCATAATGAGAGTTAATTACTTTAAACAGCAGTTAATGACCTCTATAAACTGACTGAAAGTTAGAATGAAACAAAGCCTGTGTGTTTGCCTCGAGTCCCAAGAGTTTTCACTGCGCTCGATTTGCTTAAGATGTGGAAAAACACAAGTTTTCAAGGGAGTGCTGTGGTCAAGGTTTATAATTAAGAGTTGGAAAGAAGGGAAGGTCGAACAGATGAATCAAGAGTAGCTGCTTAAAAAGCAGTCAGTGGTCCAGACAATTACAGCACGAAGCCATGGGGATGGAATGAAATCTGTGCAGGTTATCTCTGGTATGTGTGGGACTGATAGATAGAGGGAGATTCCAGCTCTTTTTATCCCAAGCCCTGTTCATTCCTCCTGAGTAAACAGTGTGAGGGAGGTAGAGTCTACTATTATTTTTAAATGCCAGACGAATCAGGTCGAGACGCATCTTCTGCAATCGTGATAAACTGTCTTAAACACACATTAACATGTGTTATACTACTACTGTGCATAACTTGTCCTAAGCAGCCAATGAGGCAAAGTGTGGACTCCAATAATAATTCACCACCATGGTAGAAAGCTCTCTGAAAAAAGATACTTTCCTTTTTTGACTTTGTGACCTTTGCACTCTGCAGGTGTCAGCCTCAACCCCATCATCGTCTACTGTGCCAACCAGGAAGAAATGGACCTATGGTTTGGCCTTCTTAAAGAAAACATTGAGGCAAATGGGGGCACTGCAACTCAACAAGAAAGCTACACCAGGGTGAAAGTAAGTTTGGTTAAACTTTTCCAGTGCCACCTTGCTCCAAATACCCTCTGTTACACATCAGGCAGCTTTAAAACTGCCTCGTGTGCTGCAACAAGGATCTGCATCCCTTTTTTTTTTTGTTCAAATTCAAACAAGCGCATGAGTGTGGTCATCTTTTAATCCACCTGGTGGATTAGCCAAGAACAATCTTTGGCTTCAACCACTTCTGTTAAAACAGGATGTGTGTGAGCGTGTAGATTTGGTGAGTCAAGTAGGTCACTGCTGGCTCTCCTGGAGACCAGGGAGCGGCCTTGACCACATCACAGTCAATATCACGCCAACCCTCACATCTGCACAGGGTTGAAGTGCTGACTGCACACCCACAGGCATAGAAGTAGCAGGTGATACACATGAAACTAAATGTGTCATGGTAGAGCAAAATAACGGAGCTAAAGCTCAGAAGCCTTTCCAATGCACAAACATGAGTGACACTGTGAGAAAAATGTTTTTAAAGCTTTAGCTTCAGGGCAGAGCTTTGTTCATATTTACACTGCTGATGATTCGGTCTGACCTCTGTTTTCCCCTGTTTGACTCCTGTAGGTTAACCAGGATGAGTGTCCTGAGGGCAAAGAGGAGCTGCGGAACTCCATCAACAGAGAGCCCATCTATGAGTGGGAGGGCTCTCAGAGAGACAGCCTGGGTCCCATCACCTATGTCACCAAAGTCCGACTCCAACACCTGCCCTGTCAGGTAACACATGACTAATGCTTATTAAGACTGAATCATCACCTCTGGTCACACAGAATAAACACACTGTGCATCTGAAATGTACAGTACAGCAGACTGTAATGCATCATACACTTGTGATTTCAAACTCTGGGAATTTTTCACATGATGATCATAAGCAGCATAACATCACCTCTAAAGGTGACTCACATATCAACTTGCACAACGCACACATTAGCTCAACACAATGTAAGGCCCGAGCGAGATGGGTGGAGTCCATATTTTGGCAAATGGCACCCCTCCTGCAGGTATTGAACTCTATTGTTTTTATTTTTTTAAGGCGTAAGACAGCGTTAGACACCTGCAGCCAGCTGATGAAGAATATATGAGTCCTTGCAAACCAGATCAGACATGAGCGTCAATAAAAAGTTTCACGCAGCAGCAGATAAACACAGTAGTCATGACACAGCTTGCATGAATATCTGAAATGAATTCTCTGTGGGAAACAACGGCAGCCCGATTGAAGTGTGTGAGATTTAGGACCTGGGTGTGTGTGTGTGTGTGAGGCATTTTGCTCAGCTCATGTAGTGACTCAACTCACCTCACAGCTGGAATGTCAGCTGTCTATCCAGACACACCCCACACAGAGGGAGAAGAAACATAAACTCTCCCCTTGCTGCCGCACCTTTAAATGCCCAACAAACTGGTTGGACTGAAGCTCTTACTGGGATTTAAAGTTTGCCTTTCAACTGAATATTAAAGGATAACACTGGCGGATTTTTATTTATTTATTTTTTATTTTTTAATGCTTGCACCAGTGTCTCACGGTTGCCTCTGTGCTTTGTATTATCCATAGTCTGATTTTCACACAGACAGAGTAGCTGGAGTTGACAGGTCTTTCTTACTTACTATGTAAACAATATTTGATGTTATACCCATATTTTCCAGAGACACATATGTAGTCTCGCTCACCAGACCTTTGTGTGACAGCTAAAATTAAGCTTTAATTCTTTTTACCCCAATTTTCTCTCTAACTTCAATTTCCCATACTCAAGTAATTTCCTTACACCTTGTGCACATAATCTTTCATTACCTTCAATGGAGAATAAAAAAATATTTGAGAAAACAAATCACAAGTCAGTCACAATAACCTGTTCTTACCTATAAATGGTGCTAGTAATGGATACAAAACTGTTTAATAGGGACTTTCCCAATATAAATATGCACAAACATAAAGCTCATATAATCTTATGTTCACAGGAGCAGAGTGACAGACTGCTAGTGATGTACCCAGCCACCCTGATCATCCTATCAGAGGAGGACAATGGGCTCTTCTACAAGGTAACCCTGATCACATTATACTCTAAATGAACTGTGTGCATGCAGTATTCCCATTGTTTTTGCCAGAGAACTGTCTTTAAGAGTTGTTATAATTACAGGGAAAGTTGCCACTCAACATGATTACTGTGACCACACCCTGCCAAGACATCAAGCCTAACACCTTTATGATTGAAGGTAAATATACTGATTCAGTGACCTGCTCTTTTACACATGGACAATCAAACAGACATGTGAAAGGGATTATAATGAGGGTGCATTCTTATGCATGCTCTATGTTAAATGGCCTTTTCCATGACTCCACGAGCGTCACAGAGAGTAACACTCCATGAATGAGCTGGTTTTAGCCCCAGTGAATGACAATCTGACTGTAGCACATTCCAGTGAGCGACTGGACCGAATGACAGGCTTTGTCCTTCCTCTCCCTCTCTTCCCAGGGAAGCTGATCAACCCCATAGTGGTGTCGTGTCTGGATAGAGCAGTGTTCTGTGACTGGATCCAGCATTTCAAAGCTGCTGACGTGCCCGTTCTCAGCCCTCCACCCCCTGTGTATGACATCATCTACACCCCGACGCAAAGAGAGGTGAGGACAGCCCTCCTCTTTCTCACAGGCCAGAAACAATTACCCTGTTCACAACCGCCGATGATCCATAACTATCGAGTATACAATCTCCACCTCGTTTGTGAAGCTGTGGGTGGAGCGAGTTCAAGTACGAGGAAAAGTGATAAAGTAGACTGACAACATGGTCTTGCTTCTTTTGTAAATTAACTTTTAGCATGACTGTAATGTCTTGCAATCACTACATCTCCCTAAAGGCTAAAAAAAAACACAAAACTGTGCATAGTCTGCTCATTTTCTCTTGGTCGAATATTATAATTTATTTTACAATTTTGTGTGCTTTAATTTCTAGGCTCCACAGTTTGACAGGTGGAGTGGAAACAGCCAAGGAAAAACCGAGTCTCTGAAGTTCAGCCAGTCACAGAGTGGGCGTGGGTCCCACAACCTTCAGTTCCCCATTCATGAAGACAACCCTCTCTCCCCAGGATACTCTGAACCCCTCTGTGTAAGTCAGCTATGTGCTACTTCTCAAGTTCAAGTATTCTTGTACTGATAACCCCGGTCAAGCTCACCAACCGTACAATATTTACACAGAAATAAATGTGGTAGGAGTGAGCTGCTAAAAAAAAAACTTGTGTTTGTTTGGGTGGCGCTGAGCAGCAACACCTTTCTTTTCCAAAGTTAATTATTAAGTGAGGTCCAGAGAACAACACAGCTCCTGTTACAGTCACAGAGGCTAAGTGATAATCCACAGGCCTTTCAGTAAGTAAAAAAAAATCATAACAAAGTCAGTAATTTTTACCAAAACAACATCTACTCATATAAATAACATTTCAAGCAGGGACATCAAAGGCCTGATAAAGGTTGATTCAGAACAGAAAATCCTGCTTGTTGACTTCTTACTGTCTAAGAATTACTGCATTATCAGGACATTTGACCAAACTCCCCCAGGAGAGGAGCTATGTGGGCTGACTGCCCATCACATTAGTTTAAAGGAGAGAGGGCTCAGTGCCCAGATAATGTGTTGTTGTTCTGCTCTTGACCTGGACCACCACTCTCCCAGTTACACAAATTGAGATTTTCTTTCTTAAAAAAATAAAAGGATACTGAAAAATAACGCACAGAGGAAAATCTGTTGTGTCTGACTTTTGCTCTGCGTGTGTTTGTTGTCCCTACAGTACAGCTCAAGCCGTCCCTCCTCCACCGAGACTGCCCGCCTGGGCAGCAGGACCAACAGCGTGTCTTCCCACACCAGACCCGAACGTGACCTGCGACCTTTGTCACTACGCTACTCCTCACCCCAGCGTGGCTCCTACCTCCAGCCTGTGGAGACCTCGGTGCTGTCTCAGATCTACAGCACACCCTACTCTGCAGTGAACCATGCCAGCCCACAGTGGCTGGAGAAAGCTCCGCTAGTCAAGGTAATTCAGTCTGGCGTCTAACTCGATAACTGAATATTCCCTTTGAGACTGTTGATGTCATGTGTGCAGTAACTAAAATAGACACACCAAGCAGTGGGCTGAGAGGGGTCATGGTATACAACTAATAGGTGTTGACAAATGGGGAAATGCTGGCATTTGTTCACAATTGAAGGTGACTGATCAATCTACTTGATGGTGAAAAAATGAAATCTCTGTTATAGTTCAGAGATAAAACTACACGTTAGGGTTTTAAGGACAACACTGACTGATAGCACAGCACGATGCTGCAGATCATGACTGGCATTAGTCCACAACCTCAACTTGGTGATCTGATCCTGCCTCACAAAACATGACCTGGTGTTTTAAACTAATTTCTGAATATTTTGTGATCAGTCTAACAGCTGGAGCACACCTCAGACATCGCTGAACTACCCCCTGAACACACCCCAACGTCACTCAGATATGTGTGCAACTAGACAACCCTTGTCACCCCTGTACGATGAGCCCTGCAGCCCCGAAATCTACTCCCTGGATGAGGCCAGGCCGCTGGTAAGTGGGTCAATGATACTGGATCCATAGGTTCAATTTACACGTGCACAGCCTGTCTGATATCAAGCAGTGCTAAGCTTGGCAACAAGTGATTGCTTCATAGCAAGGTTTTTATCATTTTATCATCAATTGAAATTTGGAAATCACTTTTTTCACTTTTTTGTTTTTGTTTAAAGCACCAGAGCTGGCAAGAACCAATTCAGCAGCAGCAGCAGCAGCAGCAGCAGCACCACCACCACCACCACCACCACAAACACCAGCAACAAGCTCCCCAACTCTTGCCCTCCTCCTTCCAGCTCCGCACCCCTCCCATGGGAAGGCGCTACAGGAGAAGCCTGGTCCTGACCAATTCCCAGGGGCAGGCTTTGGGCTTGGAGATGGAAAGTCCTCAAAGTCAAGCGGAACAGAGAGCAGAAGCTGTTTCTAGGCTAAAGCTGCTGGCTGCACCTGCCCAAGTGCAAGAGCAGGTGAGAAACACAAAGACACATCCCAGGACACTCCTGTTTCTGGAATGCTGTGGTACAAAGTGCAGCAATGATGCACAGTGTGTTAGCAGAGCGAGAGTATACTTGTTCTGCAGGTGATGTTTGGACTGGGGCCACGGATGAAACGGCTTTTGATATTTTAGGAAACATGAGAATGTTTGTTATAGTTAATCATGGGAAGTAACTTTCTTTTGTTTTCACACATCTTGACAGATGCTTCTCCCACCAAGCTCTGTGAGGAACACCTCCCAGATGCCTTACAGCTACTCACCAGGTAAGAACTGTTGGCATGAACTCACAAACTTGATGTGTTTACTGTGCAAGTGCATTGTTTGGTCTCAGAGGACAAGCAGGTTCACCATTTTATTATTAATCTTTTACATGCTTCCAGTCCTACCAAAAAAATCCTTGTGGCAAAGATTTAATCATGTCAATAAAAAAGAGGAAGATTATTTGGAGGCTGGATAAAGTTTATGTTATTATTGAGGAACAATGGGTGCTCATTCAAATCAGTTTAAAGCCACTGCAGCATCACATTTCCTCATAAGTGTGAGTTATAAAGGTCAGCACTGTCTGCTGTCTTCCCAAGTACCACCAAGGACAGAGAGCATTGCTCACAATACATAGTATCTTAAATTAGACACTGCAGGAACTTTGGTTTGATTGAACTCTTGGGTCTGTCAGCCAGTAGACAGAAGGTTAAAGGCTACAGGATTGAAAGTACAGGAAATGCAGAAATGTGCCAATGAAATGGAGCTTAGTGCAGCTCTAAATGCCATCTGTGCACATGTCCCATGTGGGGTAGCCCAGTGTAAGAGAACACTGTTCCACAGACAGGATTTACTCCTGCACTGTGATTGACAGCACACAACTGGGTTTCACACATATCTGCAGGCTCTTTTATCACACATGAAAACAAGGTTAGAGGTCACCTGGTGACTGCAGATTAATTCTTAACTGTAATGTACCAAGTGATTTTATTTGGCAAGGTGCACATTTCTATACAATCAGAAAAAAGAATGAAAGTGGCGTAGTGTCAAATTACACTACCGGTTTTACAGCAAGATTACATGTTGGGACAGAGCCAATCACACCATGGGATTATATACAAGATTATTTAGTTAGTGCCAGGTTTTATCTTTTACTGTTGGGAATCTTCTCTTCCTGCTACAGATTGGGACAGAGCCAATCACAACCTAAAGTACTTTTGGGTCATATACAAGTTCATTCAGTCAGGATGAGGTTTTGAGGTTTTGTTTTCAGTATGTGGAACTAATAGCTTGGGAATTTTCTCTCGTGACTATAGATCACCACTCGTACCTCGAACCCAAAGAACCAGATGACCAGGAAATGGACTATGACAACATTTGGGAGTACGACTGTGATACTGGAATGATTCAGCCAACGTCTGGAATTTCGACACACTGGACAGGATTAGACTTTGGGGCCAGAGGCCTTGGTGCCATGGCAACCCCGCAGAGATGGTCATAAAACAAAACAATAGCCTGGCCACTCGTCTGAACGTGTGCAAACAACAGATCTCTATCAGAGGGATAATAAAAGCCAACCAGCACAGCCTGCATTGCTACCGCTGCGTACAGTGTGAACCAACAGATCCCATGAACTGCATTGTTAGATGGTGGGTAGTTGAGCAGTGGAACAATGAGTGCACGTATGAAGAGCAACGGGCGAAATCAAAACATTATGAAAATGTTAAGAGACAGATTTGAACTGTCTGTTTCATATGTAGCATTGGAGAGAGAAGACAGCAGAGTGTACATAATGTGCAGCTTTAATGTTATTTTTTATGTATTTTGCAGTTGCACTAATGTCATATGTAGTGCAAAAACTTTCTGTATTTTTAATATATAAAGTATTTCCTTATATGCTGTCCAGTTTACTTTATGTGTTTGTTTGTTCTTAAAGCTATAAAAGCATTCCTTGTGAGAGTACAGGATGTATATTTTTGTAAATGCTGTACATTTATTATTTTATTATGCTATATTGTCAAGACACATAAATGTGGCTTTAACTGACTGCCTTAAAAGGTGCTAATGTTACTATCACTACAGCAATGTACTGATATCTGTGTGGCTTCCTTTTTATCCATTTTATTTGAGGTGTTTATTTATATTTGGAATTAAAAGTAGAAATCAACACATTTTACCTGTGTTTAATCTTAATTCTTATGATATTCAAAATCTGCTGTATGTAGGGTTAATACAGTAATAATACTGTAATTTTACCAAACTGAGATGCTGGAGATAAATCAAACAACTGTCAAAATATTGGGTCATGAAAATCTAAGGAGGCAGATGACAACAAATATCTTTCCCCTCACAAATAATGCTCTGCATGGATGAAAAGTGATAGTTTGAAATGCATGACTGAGACTCAGATTTTACAAAACTGCTTAAAAAGCCTTTATGCTATAAGAATACCAGCCTCCAGAGTTGGGCTAAACAGCAGGACACATGATGTTTTATAGCTCAAGCTTGCCATCTGCTGGAGAAAAATATACATGAATGTCTGAACACAGGCAACAATGTAAAATAAATAAACATATTATTATAATTTTTTTTCTTAATCACGTTGAACCAGTTTGGACCTATACTACGATTTTCATGAGAAAATCAGTCATTGTAAATTACTTGAAATCTGCAGCTCCCACATCTGTCCCAGTTCAGTTTCTTAGATGAGCATATTTTCGCCCTCTAGTGTTTGATAAGTTTTACTTTCATGTCTGAGTTTCTAAAAAAGTAACAGTCAGAACGCACAAGTCATAAAAGCTGTTTAATGTAGTTAAATTGAAAGGCATCAACAGCTCACAGAGCAGCCATTATGAAACAACACTGTACAGCCATTACTCAACATAAAAATAAAACATCTTTCATAAAATACATAGTCAATACTGGCACAGGATACAGTCCCCAAATGAATTACACATTGAATTAATGTCATTCAAAATTATTGCAACAGATGTGATTTCTTTCACTTTGTGAAATCTTTCCCATTGTTATTACAAGAAATATTCAACATTTTCTCTCTGGATTAAACTAAATGCTATTCAAAAGCAATTTAATGGAAACAAACAAGCTCCAACAGCCCCATTGTAAAGTCTCAACTTGATCCATTTATCACAAATTGATCTAACATCTCCACTCGGTACAGCTCTGAGTAAACCTGCAGCTCATCTTACTTACTGAAACCTTATTTACAAACTTATCTATGACCATCTGTCTGATAAATATACACGTCTCATCTTGCCTTGCAGAACAAAAACAAGTGCTGAAACTACTTTCCCTTTCCCCTCTATGAAGAGATCAGTGAAACTACATTCAATCAATTACAGCACGAATGTGTAGTGCAAACGTGTAACAACACATCAAACATGTGTTATATTCCTTAGAGGACTCAGGTCCTGCAGCGGCTCATATCACGCCTTTATGGAAAAACTGAGTATGTCAATCGTGACGTAGGGAGATTAAGACTCAGATGGGGTGGTGTCATGAAGTATCTTCTCACCGGCTGCCACCTCCATTTTGACGTATTTGCGCAGGTATCGGATTGCTGACAGAGCACTCACGTTGGCCAGCAGAACTGTGTGGAAATACAATTGAAAATGAAACTTTGCAGCCCAACACTGGATTTTCTTGCTGATTTTACAGCCTTGAATGAACATATTCCCAAATTAAATTATATCAAATGTTACACAGACAGCAATAAAGTGATTGAATTAGCAAATACATTGTAATTTGAATCTTAAAAAGTCTTCTGATGTATTAAAGTATATACATTCTACACAAACATGCTTACCAGCCTTCCAGGCATCACCAACTTGTGGGTTTGCAGTCTTTAATACCCATGAAGCAAATGCGATACAAACTAGACACATATCAGACTGTCTGAGAGGCAGAAGGGAGGCATCCAGCCCTTTAAAGACAGAGACAAAGTATTACAGAAAACCTTTTCAATCATTTAGATGTTCATACAAATGCAATGCACAGGATGGAAGGAAATATCCGAAGAGGAGTCTGATGGGCAGACAGGGCCTTTTGAAATAGCTGAGCACAAGCTACCAATAGCTTAGGACTCCC
This sequence comes from Selene dorsalis, assembly GCA_900303245.1. Classification (NCBI taxonomy): domain Eukaryota; kingdom Metazoa; phylum Chordata; class Actinopteri; order Carangiformes; family Carangidae; genus Selene; species Selene dorsalis. Next base: position 43,753 of record OMNW01025147.1, read on the forward strand.
TGTTCTGTCACTGTGGCCTGGTCAAGCCCCAGCGCTTGCACAGATTCCAGCTCTGCACATACAAAGCTGCTCACTGCTACTGATGTTTGAAGTTGTGACCCTGGTGGCCTTAAAGATAATCCTTATAGATAAGTGTTGAACTTTAGCTGCCACATTACTATGTTATGAAGTATTACATTTATCAAAACTCAGCTGAGGTAGGTATACATAAGGGCTCCACAAGATTAGTAATTTCATTTCCCTTCACAACCTAACATAAATTAGATCACACCACTGGCAGCTTAGAGAAGACACTCATTGACTGAAGTCAAGTTATCACGTACAACCATTCTTCTTGGCTTTCACCACTACGTGCCTGCAGTCCAGAGAGTATCCTCTGACAGCTGAGGTAAGACAGTCCGGCCCGGTCATGACTGTAACAGCTGACTGAGTGGATAACATAATTTACATTACAACTTCCCACATGTGAGGAAAACAAAGAGCTTAACTTAAAAAGGTCATACACAGTAAAGCACAGCTGTGGAAAATTATCTTTTAATTTTTTTGGTATATGTGTATATAATTTAAGAATCTGAGGTGTTGTCTCATCTGCCTGTTGGGTCCATTGAATTAAACCAATCTTGATTGGTTTAATGCAGACAATGAATGCACATTCAGGATTATGTGCATTTACCAAATACTGATCAAGACACCCTGTAAGACATTGCACAACTATAACAATGTCTAACTCACCATAACAATGTCTAACTCACAACACAGTGGAACCACAGCAATTGTTTTTTTTTTTCTTACTTTTTAGTTTTTTACATAACTCCCAATGCAACTTAATCATCAACGGTTCTAATGGAGATTTGGACTGAGTTATTCTAGGGGCCACTAATGTAGCTTTATACAGTTTTTGACACATCCCATCACACTCCCCAACAGCTATGAGCAGGTTTTAATGTGTGAAATCTGTGAAATGTACTCCCCTTTAATTGATGATGTTCATCTGAATTTTCCTTTGCTTTTTATTCCATAATTTTATTCCAGAAACTAACGTGTCACCAAACTTCTCAAACTAGATAATGCATGAAAATACTTATTATATTAAATACTTTAATCCTACTTATTCCAACACTGTATGAACCCACATTGACTGTAACAGCAGTTAAATTGTATTTTTTTATCTTCAATATCATATTGTTGTTTGAAACTGGACTTACTTGGAGTTGAAACTGCTATCATCTCTAAGTCCTCATATCTGAAAGGCTGCTGTGCTTGCTGTCTGAAGATCCTGTCCTCCAGATTGTAGAGAAGTGGATCAGGAAACATCACATCTTGATTTCCCAGAACATTGCTTGGGTACACTGTCCTTCGTAGGGATCTGTCACTTTGCCTCTTAGGTACATGAGCCAGGGAGCTTGAGAGACTCTGCTTCTGGACTGTAGATCCAGTAAAATTAACATTCCTGAAGGACAGTGTTGTTTTCCAGAAGAAATTCTGTTTGAGGTCGCTATCTGTGAAGAAATTATCATAAATGTCTGTAGAAATCTGAGATGAGCTGGCCTTACGACTGAACCTGGACACCACCCTCACAGGAACCTTATCTCCTTCTTCTTCAGATTCACCAGAGGAATCATCGGGAGAGGAGGATGAGAAAAAGTAGTCATACGCCTCAGGGTACTGTAGATTTCTATTAGCTGAACGAGCACAGGAAAAGATGGGCACCAGCTCATCTTTTGCCTGATCTTCTGCTGTGAAGAGAGGGTTGAAGAAGTTTTCTGTATCAAACTCTGAGAAAAAATGATCATATGTTTCAGGAACAGAATTTCCATCATTGCTGAAGGTGGGCGTGTTCTCTGTGGCTGCTTGGGTGGCAATTGATTGCTTTCCACCAAAGAAATATTGAAATATATCCATGACAGAGATTTTGTAGCTGTCTTTTAACGAGGACGGTGAAGAGTCCATGTCTAAGCAAGACATGTCTTTGTCTTGCTTAGGTATAAATTCATCAGGAAAATATTCTGTTTTCACTGACTGATCTTCATCTAAAGTTTGTAAAGATTGGCCTTCCCATGTGGGGCTGAAAGACTTAGTTTCCAAGGCATGCAGATTTTGCACACTTATATTTTTGGCAATCTTTCTTAGGCCCTTTTGAGAACTTCTGGAGTGGGCCGGCTGAGAAATGTCACTGACAGGCATCAATGTCATACTCTCATGGTAAGTATCAGTGCCATGGCTCACTGGGACAGGTTCCCTCTGCCACATAACACCTCTTGAAGAAGAATCAACTGCCTTGATGCAACTTGATTCTACAGAATGAGGAACACTGGACGTGTTCTCGTTGGTTGGCTTGGGTTTGGTATCGTCCAGTTGTGTAAAAAAGCCTGAATCAGTGGTAGAAAACATGTCGGTCTCCTCACTTTCCTGTAAAGGTGGCAGGGAGACGGATGAGGCAGCTTTGATTGTCCGTAAATGCAGGATGTCTTTTATTGTCAGCTTCTCCATCTCATTCCAAAAAGAGGACATAGCAAACAGTGAACTATTTGAATTGTGTGCCTTTTTAGGTTTGCATTCATCTCGGGATGTTGTGACAGCCAGTGAATCACATTTTAAATCTGAGGAGTCATTTGACACAGACTGGCTTTCAGGTCTAGATTTAGCATGTTCTTCCTCATGTTTTGCCAATACTAGCAGAGTTTTTTCTTCTTGACTTTGGGACCCATTTTGAATTCCTGACAAGTCTGTGATTTTTCCATTTGAGAGTGAACTGAGAGATTCTGTTTCCAGAGTACAACAGGATGATACTGGTGTAAAATCTGAGGAATTTATTACTGAGTCTTCAGAAAGCTTCTGACTACTACCTGTTGGATCGATTTCACCATTTGGTAGGGGAGGAGTCACAACCTGTGATGCTATTGATTGAGCACTCTCAGTTGTATTTTTATCTGATAAAATATCTGACTTGGATGAATTCTTATCCTCCAGTGGTTCTTCTGTCTTCCGCACTGTATCATTCAAATCTACACCGGAGGGACTTCTAGAAAGACAACTTTTATAAGGTGATGACCTGATACAGTCTGATGTTGATTTGCCACAAGTCATTTTTCTGGGATTCTCCTCTAAGAGTGGACAGTCTCTGGCTTTGAATTGTTGGCATTTTGTGTTGAGGCTGTGAATCTTTTCCAGTGTAAATCTATATTGGTCCGCGTCATGACAGTCAATTTCCAGCTGCTGCTGGGGCTCAGCCTCTCTTTGACATGGTGTGTGGTTGTCTCTGCCAGAATTTCCAGCGTCTGCAGCCAGGACTGACTTAGCAGCGGATAGTTCGTCATTTTGGCAAATGTCCACAGCGCGACCATTTGACTCTGTGCTTGATAAAATACTGGGAAATATTGATTTGACTTCTGCACAGCGTTTTGCATCCTGTTCATCCTCACAACCAGTGACTGACTGATTGACTTGATCTGACTTCTGACGACTCTCTACATGATTGTCCTTTACATGACTGTTTCCTGTTTCTCTGGTTAAGTCTGAATTATCGATTACAGCAGCACTGACTGCAACAGGCACACAAGAATATCTGTTCAGTCTAGTTAGGTCTTTCATTTCTAATGCGTTGGATGGCTGTAAATTTGTTACCACGTTACCAGTGTTGTTTGCTGCTGACATTACACAATCAGTTTGACTCCATGGGGTTACTGACCTATCATCAATAACATTATTTTCGTCTGAGCTTGTTGTTTTACACCCTCTCTGTTTTATTATGTCTTCTGGTAAATAGTGTTGTTGACTGTCATGTCGAGGAACGGTGTGAGGAAGACCGTTTGCTTTTATCTCCTTATTAGGTATCCTTACAGGGAGGCTACTTGTGACTGAAAATAAAGAGGATGCAGCATTTTTTTGTGGTTCTTTTAAATGAAATAAATTCACATCCTCGGATAAACACAGACTCGTTCCTGCTCTTCCTGCATACTGCTCCTCTTCTGAATCACTTGGCTGAACTAAAACCTGTCTCTCATATCCAAGTGAACTCTCAGTCGGCTCAAAGCTGAGTCGTCTCTTCTTCCTTCTCTTCCTTTTGACAGAGGGAGATGGGGATGATTGCAGGCTCACTGATTTGTTTATGCTTGCTGCATCCAAATGTAAAACAGTAGGTTTTTGTTCAACTTTGCATTCAATATTTGTCATCGTGTCTAGATTACTGAGTAAAATAGAGTTACAATTATCACAGAGAGTTGACTGACGAGTTAGCAAATGTCCAATCTCAACATCCGTCAGAGGTGAGCACATTTTCACCTTCATCCCGTCATCTGTGTGAGGTGGTGTTTCTGAGCAGACAGCTCCGTCCGGTGAGTCATTCTGCTGCGTTACCTCATTTACTCCGATCTCTGCGCAGGCTTCCTCTCTAATGAATAACTCTGTTTCAGGGGAAGTTGATTTGTTAGTCTTGAGCACTGAGTTACTGGCTGCAGGTTCAGGGGAAACATTGGAACCAGGCCCCACTTTTTTCATTGTGTTTATGTTGCTCATGGTGTCGACAGGCCTCATACTCTCTTTGCCAATTGCTGTTTCACCCCTGGCAGGCAAAGAGTTTAACTTGGGGATGTTTTTTGGCAAAGAGCTGCTGCTGGACTGTTGCCCATCACTATACTGCTCCTCCTTCTGCATTGCCTCTCTGTTTTTTCCAGCTCTCACTTGGCTTGGCTCAGCAGCCTCTGTAAGATTTTTCAGCTTTTCAAAGAATATATTGATAGACTGTAGGTGTATATCCTCCTCACTCCCTGAAAGGACGCTTTCCATTCCACTGACACCGTGTTTGCTGAGGTAATCCTCCACAGGAGAGCCTTCACAGTCTGGGGGGCCGTCGATAGATCGGTCAGCCTCTGAAAAGCCTGCTGTTATGTCGACTTTCTGAGTCCTTTTAAGAAGTATGGACCCTGTATCATCCATGTCACTCATCCCCGAGTCATCCACACCTGCTAATGAGGGAGGGAGCAGGTTACACTCTTCACACTCTGCAAAGAAGCATTCCCAGTCACGGTCTGAGATCTCCACACTGTACTCAAAGTCCTCCATTTTGGCGTAGAGGGGGCAATGTAATCTGAGAAATAAATCAAAACAGACAGAATATAAAAACAGTCCCTGTTCTAAGTATTTGTATTAGTTATGGGTCAGATTGGCATCTCCTAATCATTCATAGATTAAAAACAATGAAGCATATGTTGCATTGTTGTTGTATGAATATGGAACCGTAAACTGCCACAAGATAAATAGATCAGCAATGAACAGAGGCAATCATGCAAATAAAAAAAACACAAGCATGCTGATTTTAATTATACATACGTTTTCCAGCACAATTTAAAAATACAAGTAAAAGAAATATAAATGCAACATTACATCATCTCTATCTACTAATGTGATGTATTATAATATTATAATATACATTAGAAATGCCTTCACGCAACAAATGAAAACTAGCCATTAAAACTATCATTCGCATTACTGAAAAGAAAATATGAAGAGTGACAACAGTAGGTAATCTAGCTGCTTTCATTAGTACATACAGTATATATCTGTGGAGGTTCCCTACCTGTGAGGTTTCAGCTGTTATCCTGGCCTAGAGCAGGTGAGGGTCTAGGAAGTGTGGAGTCTCAGCAGCACCATGTTGTATGTCCTCTTGTGGGCGTTCTTTTGCATGTGCGTGCAAGGTTGCCGGCCCCATGATTTGATAAATATAGAGCGGTGCTTCTGATCACGTAATACACGCAGTGTTCTTACGGCAGCCATCTCCAACAGAGGCATAATATTTCAGAACTTTAAATAGACTTTCCACTAGCAAGCTGCATGTCTGGTTACTAGGTTTTATTTTTAATTGTACTATTGTTTAATTTGATAAATACTTAAACCCAGCAAATGTGATAGCTATGTTTGTTTTAGGCTTTTTTTATTCATTTTATACCATGATATTTAGTTAAAAAAAGATTAAGAAAAGAACTCGTAATCCAGCAAAGGCCACAGTAGCATAACTGGCAGCTGCTGCTGGCCCGAGACACAGTCAGGCCTGCGGTTATGGTGGTCATGAGGGTAGAGTGTGAGTCAGCTGATACCTCAATGATGTGATGTCATGGGGTGACAGCCTCTCCATGCAGTCATTCCAGACGCTGCAGGAGAGCCAGGAACATCTGGGAGAACACTGGAGCTCCAACACATGAGACTCATGTGACTCATCTGGACTTGTAAAAACTGAAAAAACAGATATGGGAATTCATGTTTACTTCATCTTAGAGAAATGAACAGTGGTTCTGCACTGTAAAGGCATACTTTTAAAATGGAATCAAAAGTTGTAAGTAACTGATTTATTAAGTCAGTCTCTCTCCAGTTAAAGAGTTTGACACTGTAAGGCTGTTTTCACAGTCATCAGCTTTAAAACCGGTTTTAAAAAGTTAACGTGTATTTACAAGCACGCCTTTGTGAAATGGTGAAAATTGTGTAAACCCTCTAGTATCATTTGGCCTCATTAAGGCTCACGTGTGAGTGACTTCATGGTAAGCTTACAATTATGACTTAAGTTCTGGTAAACTGAAGAAATCATGATGACCACAATTCAGAAGTCTGATGTCGAAAGTTTTTATTAAAAGCTGATGCACTGTGGAGACAGTGATGAGCAGCACGGTGTCATCAAGGGAATCAAAGTGGTGCCAGTGGGTATTCAAAGGTATAACATGGTTGCAACACGTTACCACACCCATTGGTCACCAAAATCCACACTGTCACACATCATTACCTACTTAATATTATATGTCTTGTCATTTTGGCTCATCATTGACAGCAGCTAGAGTTGAACAATGTTTTCTAAGCCTGTACTTTGCTTTAGCCTCCTATCAAGACGACCTTGAGTAGCTGAGCCAGAGATGATAGCAGTGGCTCTAACTAGCCACAGTCATAACAGAAGCTGAACAGTATCTTTCATTGTGAGGTTTGTTATGGCCTTAGCTAGATAGATAGAACTTTATTTATCCCGAAGGAAATACTTCTGCCAGGATGCTCCAAAAGTAAAGGAAATATATGATAAATATATCCTACAATGTCTAAAACAATAAAATATACACTACTAGTGCAAAAGGAACAACCTACACATAACTTAAATACAGTGCTATGTAATTTAAATACGAGACATAATTTAAATACAATATAATACAAGCTGTTGTTAGTGAAGTTTAGGAAGCGAGAGGAACACTCAGGAAAGAAAAAACCCCTTCAAATCACGAATGCAACTACAAATATTAGTATGTCATTAAGAAGTCTAAGTCTGCTGCAAGGCATCAAACCTGGAACTGTAAATGTTTAGAGGTTGTCAATAGATTAATTGATTTTGGCCCAGATATCCTGTAGCCTTTTCCAGATGCTGAGTGGTCTGTTTTAAATACCTTCCTAATTCAATTAAAGAGTTTTAGGCAGCCTGGTAAACAAAACATTTTTCTTATTGATGGATTATAACCAGCCAACACAACATAATTAATTAACATATACTCTTAAGCAGCTAAATTTTTGGCACAGATGTCAGACTGGAACCAGGGCGTATTTGCCGCATAAAATCTACCATTAGGCAGAAAAGCTTATCCAAGGAGGACTTGAGCCTTTGTTTACAGCTATCAGTAAGACTTAGTAGGGACAATGTGATTACAGGGCAATCCCTGCTGTCAAAATGTCACTGACACTAAAAGATATCAAGATAACTTATCAGTCTTGATCACATTATCAGCTGTTAACCTGTAGTTAAGACACCTAATGTGCCTTAATTGTAGTTATATGTATTGATCAACAATGATGGCGTCTCAGTGGCAATTTAGAACAAAAACACCTCATATGATATTGTTTGTGTATTAGACCAAAAAAGGTGATTCTTCAAAATAAAAGCCTTCATTTTGCTGAATGCTACATAATAGGAATCACAGAACTTAAAAAAGGTTAAATTTGTAAAATTACTGCATTTGCAAAGACACACATGCCTATGATTTTCTTTCACAATGTCACTCTGCATTCAGAATTTGCATCTCACTCCTTCTTAGGCTGTAACTACAGCCTTTATTTGCCTAATTTTCATCACTATAGATATTTATGAGAAAACAGACCCTCTAATTAGCCAAACCACAGCCTGGGCTGTGTGCCCAAGAGGGTCCTCTCAATTCATCAGCTGTGATAAAGGAAGACAAGCCAGGGCCTGTGTGGCCACTGCACCTGGGGCAGCGGGCCGTTTTGACACGGGTGGGATTCTGTTTCCATCAACAGGATTAGGCTCTTATGAGTCAGTTCTTGGAGTTAAGATTGGAATCTGTCTGAGCTGTTTCACAGGAGCTAATGCGACAGAATTTCACCCTAATTGTTGTCCATGTCAGCCCCGGCAATTGAGCGTCAATTAAACAAAGCCCAGTAAACAGATGCATTCAGCACCAGCTCAGTGACATGATGTTTAAACAGAGGGGAGTTTGTGTATGGTCCCGTTACCAAGCATCCATGGTTGGTGGCATCTTTTGTGTCAAACAGAGGTGCAAAGTCTTAATTATGGCAAAGTAAAGGGTAGGAAAACAGAAAACGGGGAACAAAGATTCCTATTTTGGATCTTTGGAGACTGTTTAGAAAGCATGCTGGCTGTTCAGCAATTTGCAATGCCACACAGGTTGATGCAGAACTAACTATTCTAAGCTAAGTGAGTCACAACCATGTGGAAGACTGAAAGTAAAAGTTATTCTGTTACAAAGTGTATTTGTGTCAAAGAATGAAATAGAGATTGAAACCTGTCCCTGTTTAAATACTAAATGTACTAATAATCACTCTTTAGTTTAGTTTTTTAGTCATTATTTGAGATGTGACACAATTTCTGTGATTGTTTGGTTTTTCCAGGAGTAATGTGCTTCAATATCAGGGCCTGCATGGAAACACACGTGTTCATCATATGAAAATGCATTTCATACAAATGATCTGGAGTTTATTTCATTTAAAAGATGAAGAATGAAACGGTCCTCAGAGTTACATCAATGCTACAATGCAATACATGAATGACTCTCTATGATTAAACGATTACTTTTGCATCTTGATTTTGAGGTGATTTATGACAAAAGCAGCATTTTCCTCACTTTCCTGCCAGGGGCAGACCAGGACTCTCAGCCTCGATCATTGTTGCACAAGTAAATAAACGACGGGGTAATCGACTAAATCAAATCGCCAGGAATTAGTCTGATCCCGCTTTAGCATTTAAAACGGCCCTTACCTGCGTACTCCTGGTTGATCCTCAGTCTGAGAGCGTAGGCTACAGCCTGCGGGCACTCAAGGGGATTACGGACTCTGACAATGGTGAGATTTGATCAGTCGCACTAACAAAACATCATTGTCCTGACCTAAAATGTCACCGACAACACAGCAGTATCAGTTCACTCGTTGTTTGGAGACCATGTCAGAATCCACCAAGTCGACTTTGTATTATTTCGTCTGTGTGCCTCCAGGCTACCGTACCGAGACATGCGACCTGCTTTTTAACGAAAAGGCCGCATGGTTAATTCCGTCTGATTACTCCCACAGGCCTAGTTTTGAGTTTGGTTAAGGGAAACGGACTCATGTGCTGCGTTATGTTTTACAAGAAACAGCGTATAGGGCAGACATGTTTGTTTTAAAAGAAACAACTTATGCAAGGAAATAGCGAATTAATTTATCTTAGTGAGCCCGTACCATACAGTCTATGGCCCGTACATTGTTCAGTGGGAGACAACTTTGATAACTTCCGTGTAGGCATGCAGTACCTGATATTAACCATAAGATGGCGACAACCACCTTTTAGACCAAACCGTGCGTAACCAAAACCTTTTAACTAATACACTAACTTGTTGTTGGCCTACCTGGTCGAACCGCTGCTTGTCTTTGTAAAGCTGCTGGTAGTTGGTCAGTCTTGACAATGTAAAACCTTAGAACACAGTCATGACGTGAGCACACAGGTGTTTCCACTTGTTTGCTTGATTGCACCTCTTCTAACTGGCTGTCTGCAGGAGCTGTGGACTGTTTAACTGACCTCTATCTAACTCATCTGATAGGAGGCGACAGCACTTTCTCGGTTTATCGGTTTTATTAGGCATATCTCCCAAGATCCCAAGATCTGTCCCTCAGGTTGCACAAAGCCACAAAATCTAGGGCAAAAAGTTTACCTCAAATTAGAGTCATCGTTACTAATTAATAAAATCAAACAGAAACTGCTAAAGTGAGGGGGGACGAATACAGAAATCTGAAAGTTCCCAGCTGCAGTAGAAATGACATCTGTGACTGTCACTTTTCTAATCACAATTAAATACCTGCATCCTATTTAATGTTAAAGCCAGTTGTATTTCTCCGCACTTGGTGATGTTGAAAATGTAGCCTATCTATCAGTGCTGAAACCAGACAACTCTCGTGTCATAATAATCAACATGGTTCACTTGTATGTAATCAGGAATAAAAAGCATTCTGTTTCTGATCGGAAAATGAGCAGACTTGCTGAGAGCTATAGCTAAACTCAGAGCTGCACAAAAGATTCTTTCATAGTGTGCAGAGTGATCTTCAGTCACATTCACAACCTTGGTGACTTGGTTCAGTTGCCTTCACCATTAGGCATACAACCACATCATTACCCATTAGCTAGTGTCAAGGTATTTTTAGACCTCCAGACAGCGGGTCGAATTCTTCTTTCAGCCCCCAGCCTTAAGGCAGTTCGACTCTTTGCACATAAAACAATTTGGTCCATTTTTGCCACTTCTTCCCTTGAAGTGAAACAGCTGAAATGGTTCAAAGCAGGCTGAGTGAGACCTACACATTAGCCAATCTGAATAGTGCATAATTAAGGCAGCAGACACGTCTCATCAGCCATGTGCCTGAGGTGTGGGGTGACCCTGGCTGACTCTGGTCTGTCTCTACTCTGCCTGTCCTGACCACATTAGGCCCTACAGGCCTTATGAGCATGAGGGAGCTTAAACTCTTCACTTCCTCTGCTTTGAACAACATTTCTTATTGCCATAGTAACATTAACAATAGCTGTGGATCATGTACATGCACATTCCTTAATGATTATGAAGCATCCTGATTATCCTTTCTCAGTTGAAATTGTACTACATGTTTTCAGATGGGATAATTCCCTAAAGCTTTCTGTTTCGGATCTTTGAAAGAAGCCCTTGTCCTCATTAAGACCATATTCTTGATCATATTCATATTGTAAAACAAATAAACTGTATCAATCTTCCAAAACAAGCACTTTGATGACCATCTTTGAAGACTTGTATCTTTATTTTCTTTGTTCCTACAATAACCAAATTTACCCACAGCATTGGTAAAAGTGCAATTTATGGTGATAGAAAAGTTTCAGTGGAGCTTCAAACCTTCTTGTCTTGTATTTCATCTCATTCCAGAAAGTGAAAACTTCTGTCTTATTCAATCCTTGTGTTCACTCTCTGTCCAGTTTATCCTCCATCCCCTGTTTCTGCAGACAGACTCCTGAAAAGCTCTGAGTTAACTATACATGGAGCCATGTGAGAAATCATTCTTCCTTTGGCGGACTCAGTGGGTTAATAAGTTATCTGAGGACAAAGAGCTGACAAGCCCGACACCACAAACCGAGCGATGGCCTTCCTTCCTTTGCTGAGGACCACTGGGGTTATCAGTGGCAGGGAAACAATAGGAAGTGGTAAGACCAGTCACATTGCAGCACTGTCACTCACCTCCTGCATGCCATCACACAGCTCTACAGAGCGCTGCTGGGAAACAGAGTCGTCTATCCACTGCTCTCATAACGTACAACACACCCAGACGTCTGTGTTGTCACCATTTTAGCTGGAGTGTCGCAGCATGAAACAGCTCTTTGACCACTCATTTATTATAACTGCCTCACTACTGACTCACTAGCTGATGCTTACAACAATCATGGCCTGGTGGGAATCTCTCCTCAGAGCACCTGTACAGGACGCATGACCCACCAACATGCATTAAAACTTAATGACGGGATTGACAGCACACTTGTTGCTGGCAGAATTATGACTTATAATATCTCTTGAGCTATAACACAAGCCCAAAAAGCAAAATATGTAAAGTAATTGCACATTTAGATTTAATTATATTATATTTCTAAAAACAACTCAGCATCTCAGCTTATTCTTTGTCTGGCCAATCCTAAACTATGATGTTTCACGGCATGTTCATTGCCTTCCCAGAGTTATTTTTGGACACAGCAGGTTTGAAGAATAAAAAAAAGATATATGCAGAAGCTACAGTCCTCGCTACAGTTGACCCGGTTCGAATCCTGAACCCGATGATATTTGCTGTGTGTCACCCCCCACCTCCCCATTTCCAGTGTCTCTCAACTATCCTATCAATTAAAGGCTGAAAGCCCAAAAAATATATTTAAAACAAAAAAAACTTAGCTAACTGTAGACAAATTTTTAATGGGTGACTTCATATATACAACATTTCAAAATTTGTGGTTATTTCTCAGAATAATGTTTATTCTGAAAAGATGACTTATGATAGATGTAGCATGACGATTAGCCAGATATCAGACATACACAGTGATGAAGTTATCTTATCTCGCTATGTTTACATTCTCTTCTTTTAAAATGATTTAGTGTCATTTTCAGGAGCCAAGTTGGCATCAGGACTGATACTGCAAACATAAAGTAATGGGCACATAAGTGGAATCTCGCCCTTCTAAAAGTGTTATCTTTGGATTTGGACTGTAACATGATCATGAAGTCAGTTTTCAGGGTGTCTCCTCTCCAGTAAGGAAAAGGCGTACTGCACAGGTTGCAACCTTGTCAAAACCAGCCCGTAAATCACAGCTGGGGAGCGCAGCCCTGCTGCAGTGCACACCCTCAGGCATGGAGTCTACACACACTAAGTCTGAGTCAAATGTCTGTCTACGTGTGCTGTGCCCTGGCTGCCCTCTGGATCTGAGTCAGCCAGCTGGTGAGAGCAGGTGTTGTGTCGCTGAGGGCATGGGCTGTCCCCTGAGTAGCGTCATTCTCAGACTTCTTGCAGCTTTGTCACTGGGCATAATGACTGAGAGAGGGCACATATCTTTTCCTCTATAAGAAACTGTTATCGCAGAGCCCATTTGTGGCTTAACAGACACACATTTCCTCCCCCAAATCTGCAGCTTGTTTGCTTCCTGTTGCTGTGGATCACCTACGGCATTAAAATGACACTCCCCTGAAACCACTCAATACACAAGGTGATCAATGGCTGAAAACAGAGTCTGAGCAGAGAGGTAAACGGTGCAGCCGGCTCCTCTGGTTTGTTTATCCATAGCTGGTTGTTTGTGCCCTGACATTTGTTAATGACGCATCGCTTCGAGACTGAATGGTACATTCTTGCACCGGCACTTCAGATTTTGCCATTGAGGGCCAGGAGACTTTGGATCAAGTAGGACTGAAAGGCAGCTAAATTAACACGACCAGTCGGTCAATGTGGCCTTTGCTGCCTGAGAGTGTGGAAGAATTTGCATTGAGTCTGCACCATTGACACTACAATACAGTGGGTCCCTGACAAGTGCTCCAGCGCTCGTCTGGGTCTTGGGGAGTACAGCTCTCCAAGGAAAGAGACTCTTCATTTGTATGACGCCAGAGGCCAAATGGAGAGCTTAGGTAACAACAGGGAGGTTGAAGCTTATTTGCTTGGTAGTTGCCATAACAGAAAGGGTAATAAGTAGTATTGGCTGATGTGTTCACCCTGCTTAATGAAGCACAACAAAAGCAAACGGTCAGAGGTCAACATTACAAATGCTGTCAGATCCTAAAACCTCTCAGAGCTACAACCCTTTTCGCACTGCAGAATAATCAGCACTGACTGTTGGAGCACGTAGTCTGGGCTTTGCTGCCTTCACACAATGTTAGCAGAATCGGGACAAACAGTAAAAGTTAGTGTTACACCTACCTGACAACCTCTGTGAAATATTCCAAGATAGTTATGGCTTAGTCACTCCAGATAAACAGCCTGAACAAGCTACTTTTGTTGTGTCACATACTTGCAGTGAATTGAAACCAGATATGCTGAATATGGACTGCTTATTTTCCGACTTGATCACACATGATTTGAAAGGTTTCAGGTGAGGACAGCTTTATGACTATATGAATTTACTTCTAATGTTCTCTATGATATTGTGCTTGATAACAGGGGCCAAACACACATTTGGCATGAACACAACATGACCAAGCTAACATACCCTATAAGCCCAACCTTGTTATGAGAACAATATTTAAGTCAATACACGTCTATGTCATGTTGGCATAAATGACATCATTTAAAAGATGTAAGATACTTTGGGAGTTAGTAACACAATTTGCAGGGAAGCAAGATGGTGAAAATACCTGATATTCCCTAAATGACACCCAGCCCACCATCATCAGGCTGCTGACCTCAGACCCAGATGGTCTGGGCTTAGCCCCAGGCCTCGTCAACTCCTAGAAACGCCCCTGATGTCACTACTCTCTCTGGGTTCACTGCAAGTTTTCATCTAATCTTTTACGATTGTTAAACCACAGCACACTGCAGTACTGTTGAAATACTGGTTCACGCCTATGCAAAGAGGCACAATTTTCTGCTCTGCAGTTTTTCAACCATCTGTAATCTTACATGTATGGATTGTCTGAGGCAAAGATATTTCATGTTGCCAAATCATGGCTTTTACACTCTGCTTTATTTCATCATGGAGAAAATTACCTTAACATACTGTCAGTTCCACCATGGAGTAATGTTTCACCACGGACACAGTTGCCTACACTGTGTTTCTTAGAATTATTATGAGAAAACCCACAAAGAGTCTCGCAGGGTCAAAATATTTCTGTGTGGGCACTTGTGACTCAAGCAGCAAGGGTGATGGGTAGTTGGAAGAAAAGGAACAATAAAGGCCATATACTTGAGCAACTTTGTATACTTCACAATTTTAATCAAACTACACAGAGCATGGCATGCTGGGAGAAAGCCTACCCCCACTGTAGCCTGGGAAAATGCCAGCTTGTCTTGAGAACTTCCAAACAATCACTCCTTCCCCGTCCTCTACTCCCTCAGAGCCCCCACTGTGTTGTAATATAACCTTGGAAGGGGGTACCAGGGCTGTGAGAGGTTAGTGCTGTCAGTGGGTACATTATAGTAGAGGCTGCTGGACCGCCACACGATATTACTAAATACTAGCTGTCGCTTTGAGGTTGCTGAGGTGAACTGCTTGGTTTTGGCAGGTGGGGAGCCGGGTGGGGCTCGGGCTTTCACAGTAGGTTCTGGTTGATTAAAAGTGTTTCAGCACAGTGGTGACCGGTGGTACCCAACTGTTTGCCGTGAGGAAACTAACAGCATCATATATTACAATGATCAGCTGGGGCCTGTGAGTGTTCCCACAACAATCAGAACATGAGAAGGTGATCATGTGGAGACAGAGATTTAAAGGGGTGAGGTCTTTTTTAATATCGTTCCACTGAAAGGATAGAGTCAGTCTCTGTCAGCTTTCAGTGGGTTTATGACTTCAAAGCTTGGTTACTGCAGATATTCAATGTAAGATAGTTCAGTCAAGAGATTTGTATGTTTTGCATTTAGCATAATTTAGCCTGGGTGTGCAGACTGTGTTTATTAGTTGAGTTGATTGCTGGTGAGAGGCTGTAACTGAAATGTAAACATGTGACATTTTTAGCATTTAGAGAAGCAGCGATGCTGGCAGTGTATGGGAACACAGTGTGTGAACATTTGTTGCACCAAGACTGCAGGCCCATCACATAAGACACTATTCATAAACCACCGCCAGAGTGACAGAGCCAATAAAATGCAGCCTCCTTGTCATGCCATCACACACTGATGCAGGAATGGTGCAAACTCAGTCAACTATCCCTCCAAGAAACTGTATTTATGTACAACTTTGTCGAATTTCAGGAGGTGGTTGGGATGGATGGCAGGTGTTGAAGTGCACGACTGTTACAGAGACCCCAGCAGGACGACAGTCTCGTTCAATATTAATATTTATGTGAATGTAGGTTGCAACATCGAGTGACCAAATTCAATGCAACTCAAATGTAAATCAATTGACACAGAGCACTGGCATTAATTCACACTTGTATTTTGTTGGTTTTATGTTTAAAAACCCAGACGTCTCATGCATTCACACATTCAACCATCTTGACTTATAAAAGACTGATATTCTAGTTGTGACTCAAATTTAATGTCTAAACGTCACAAAACCTAATAGCCAAGTTTCAGTTTGAAATCAACCCAAGTTCCGTTTTTATTCAGTTTTATTTTTTTCATTTGTAACCAACATCTGTCTGACATTTCTATTGTTGCATTGATGTCCTGTGTCAGGTGGGGTCTGCCCCCAGAGCCTGCGGTTATCACTTTAGGCCACAAGTACATTTAGGTTTATGTTAAAGAAAGACTGTGGTTTTGAGTCACAAAGACTTTTCCTGTATTAACCTGTATTTGTTTTCTGAAAAGTGGTTGTGTCACTTAAAGTGAGGTTGCCATCTTGCCAGTACTTCATGTGGAGTGGGGTATGTGCTGAGCTTACATGGAGTCTACATCATGCCACTACATTTTCAAAGTATTGTTTTAAAGCAAAAATGATCTGCATACATACCGTACTTACCTTCACAATCACATACACTGGACATGTGTGAGCCAGTGTAAACAGGAAGCAGGCAGCCTACTCTCAAACTGATTCCTTGCAAAAAAATACTACTGATGAGGAAAAGCTAAGATTTGTAATGTTAAAACTTAACTGGATAATAACTGCTAGCAAACACAACAAGGTCAGTAATATTGTATTTCATACGTATTTCATTATCCATTTTGCTTTTACAGCTGGTGGTTGAGACTCAAAAACTCAGTAGGTGTCTATACCATTGTTTCCAAATGTCTCCGTATTTGCCTGTCCAGGCTACATCAGGGGTCAGCAGCATGTCCACTTTCAGTGGTCACAAAGGCCAGAGTTGCTAATGTGGACGGGGAACTGTAGCAAAAGAAATGCATCTTAAAATGAAAACATGGTAGTGTAGACGTAGCCTGAGTCTTTGGTGCATGCTGGTTTGTACAAGCACAGACTCAACTGCCTGTCACTCGATGCAGCATGCATTTAACTATTGCAGAACTTAATGCAATTAAACAATTGAAATGAGTGAGTTATGTAAAGATCCAGCCCTGTTGTCATGAAGGAGGAAATTAGCTGTAGAGATCCCAGCTATTTCTTGTACCAGACAGTAAACATGTTCGTTTCTGTTGTAGAGTTGAACATTTTAACATGGGAGTCTATGAAGGACTGACTTGTTACTGTTTAAAGAGCAGTTTTTCGCACTTCTTTGTGGGCTTCATTTTTCAGCCTCTAGAGTTGCTGCTCAGTGTAAACATGCAAATTTTGGTGTAAAAAGGTTATTATTGAAAACAGGATGGACCCAACCCCATTTCAACCCAGTTTAACAGACCACTGCTTTCACTTGCCCCCACCTCAGGCTACAATGTCTTCAGTCCTGCTGTTTCACCTTCTCTTATATGGCCATCCCCTGTTGCCCTGCTGTGGGCCAACCTGTCATGTAAGGAACTTGCTCCGTGGAAAGAGGGGGCTCCACAGGTAAGAGCGGCCTGAGGACGATCTATCCTGCTGAGCAGCACACATGCTCACACTCTCTGCCCTTTCTCTGCTGGAGGCTAACATCCTTCTTTTACAGTCACAGGCACATAGGAAAGCAAGCTGGTTTGCTCTCACACACACATGCTTGAAAGGAGAATGCAACCTGTTGATTGCAATGTTTATGAATGCCTGTGTTGTTTTTTTTGTTTGCTCTCTCTGTGTGAGCTCTGGGGTCACCCACCTGTTGCTATGGAGCTTCTTATCTTGGCTGGATGACTGAGAGAAGAAACCAGAGTTTTTTTTTTGTTTTTGTTTTTTTTAAGCTCAATAATGTGTTATGTTTCTGTACATTCTTGTTCTCTCTCCCCCTCTTCTCCGCTTTGACATGACACAGTTGGTCGGGCGGAGGGACAGAAGCAGGACTCAGATATAGACGGACATGCACTCAGGCACTTCCTGCTGCGTCTTGGTTTCAGTCTGGAGCTATTTCAAAGGTTATTGATGTGTCTGCCAACTGGGAGCTTTCTAAACAACTACCCTGCTGCAACAGGTTACAAGTCCAGCTTCCCGCTCATTAGGCTCTAATTGATTGTAATCTGGCCTTTGAGAAGTACTGGCCCACTATGGGGTTGTTCTGCACATGTGAGCGCCCCCACTGTCCCCTGTACTTGTCCACCTCACTCACCAGCAGGGTCTGGAGTACAGACACAATTGGCCCTCTCAGATGGAATCATTAAAGCGGACGGGATAGCATGAGCTCTTTCATACATCAGGCCTCTGTGGACCAGCTTGAAACCAGGGACAGTGGCCACTCTGCCTGCCCAGTGGGAGAGCCCCATCCTGGGCAGGCTATTGTTGGCCTCACCCCTTGACTGGCTGCCTGTGGTTCTGGCTGCATTGGCTTGATTTGTATGCCAAAGTCCTGGTCTAAAGACAACCATGCAGGGGAGCTGGGTCAATATTGGTTTTGAGAGCTGGAGAAAAAATGTCAAAATGTTAAATTCTATTGACTTCCCCCCACTGCTATTTGTTTCTGTGGCAAAACGCCTAGTGGGCCATTAGTGTAAACAGGGCTTTGTCTTAGGCCTCAGCTTCCAGCAGGAGGCTCATGGAACAAAACCCACAGATAGAGAGGCTGATCAGGCTTAAAAATGGCTGAGCTGTGAAGCTGAAGAGAGACCTTAAAAATGACAAAGATAGAGCAGAGACACAACTGTTTTGATCCTCTCTGACAGTGTTGATGTAAGCCTGGCATCTGTGTAAATGACTACTGTAAGTGCTTTTTTGGCATTTGGAAAAATCTGTACAAAGTTTCAAGCTGACGGTGCTTTTGATTGCTTTATTGAAACAAAATTATAATATAATTATTACAATACATAAACACATTGCATGGAGAGACAATAATTGGAATGGTCATTAATGTTTTACCTTATCTCCTCCTGTAAGGATGTTTATACACTTTATTACACTGTATGTATGTGATGAACTTTCCACATGCAAATTTCCCCCCAAGCCTTTATTCAGAGGCCAACTGGGTAAAAGTGAAGAACACCTGTTTTACAGCATCCCTTTTCCTTTTGCTCTCAGTTTTCTCCTGCCCTGCAGGAATATAGGATTCCCTTTTTAAATTACTTCAATTAACATGGAGCCATAAAAACATTCTCCTTGAGTGTTTCCTCACCCTCTCTCTTTGCTGTCTCCTTTGGTCCTCCCAGCTTTCTTTTACCAATCTCCCCCTAACTTTATTGGGTGGCGGGCTTTTGTGCTGCAGCAACAAGTCACTTCCTCCGTGGGCAGACAGGGAGGGAACATGGAAATACTGAGGAAAAAGCACATAAAGAGAAGGGCAACTCTTTCACTGAAAACTGTAAAGTGTGTTTTTGTAAAAGCTTGACTTTGGGCTATAAAATCTTCTGAAGGTTGCCTGCCCTGAATTTGTTAATCCTCCTGTCTATCTATCTAATCTACTCACTGTCTAATTCCTACTTCTATTGCTAATGGATTACTTAGCATGTGGTGGTACAAACAATGCATGTGTGTGAAATAACACATTGCAGGAAAAGTGACAGATCTATCTCTATTTAGCACCAACAAACAGCAAACATGCAAAAGCATGCAATACACACAGCCACTGGTGCTTGTTTCTAAAGGGGGCTGTAAAGTTGTCTAACAAAGTTTTACCTGACCTCCCATTTTGTCAAGCAAATAACATGTTTATTGCTTAACTATGTGAGCAGACACTCTTTTTGTCTTTGATCTTAGCAACAAAGATCATTATTTATGAGATCAAACATAAAGAACATTCAAGATAGAAATGTTCTTCTACCCCGATGTTGACTGTAGCTGCATCTAGACCTAAGAGCCATGTGCACACAGTGTATGTGTGTGTTGTTGTGTACAAAAGCATTTGTTCTAGCAAGGGCAGTAGGTTTATCCAGTCTCTAGAGGCCTGGATGGCCTATTGGACAGGACTAGACCTGCTCTGCTGCCGCTGCTGCAGACAATAGATCCAGTAAGACTGTCCTGTGTCCAGTCTTTGTCAGTGACCCTGTCCAAACCAGCTGGTTTGAATTCAGGCATAATGTTGCTGAATCCTGTCAGGGTCAAGTAAATAAGAGCAATGGCTGTCTTGTCAAGCACAAAAATGGTTTTGAAGGTTTAAGGCTGTGTTGAGGCTAACGCAAGGAAAGGCCAAATTTGTAAAGGCTGCGTGCAAAGTTTGTGCATACTGTCATGATAGCTTTTCATCACTCCTGGATGTGCGTGAGCAGAGAGCACCAAAGATGTTTTCCTTATTCTGATAAAAAATCCACATCCAGCAGTTCATTTTTTATTATTTGTCTTCATTGGCCTAACAAGTTTTTATCTTGCTTTGTCCAATTTAGAGATGAATTGTTTCATCAGCAGCTTTCATATCACACAGAAAAACAAGACCTCGGTTTAATAGTTTGAGTAAACAACAAAAATGTTAACTAATCACCTAACACAATGCATGACTTGCAGAGTGAGATCCCATGAGGTCCTCCCATAGTCTGATGGTGATTCAGGTGGCAATAACAAAATATCAGACATTTCCTGTTTCCACATCCACAGTTTTTTTTTTTTTTACTTGTCCTCAGACTCAACCAGCACTGACTCAGGCTGCATCACATGAGGCAGTTTCAGGCCTCACACGTCTCCCACCCTCTACAAAAGGGACCGCACAGACTGTGTACAAGCACTGTCTGTTTGACTCAGGATGACAGAAAGTTACAGTAAAGGCAGCAAGAAAGGCGTCTGTCACCACTGTGAGTGTGCACACTTAAAAGAAATATAACAGTTGTAAAAGGGGGGCACATGTTTTCACAGCACGGCATCCAAATGCCCGTCTCGCCCAGTATACACCAACAAACAACCCACAATTCCCCTCAGTAGGGGCGACTTTGCATGAACATATTTGCTCATTGTGATTGCCAGCTTCTGGTGAGAGAGTGAGCAAACATGTCCCTCTTCCCTGTGGACCTGCTGTAAAGCAAAGACTGAAAGAGAGAGAACAAAAGGAGAGAAAAAGAGCAGCTAGAAAAGTAAAGAAAAGTGGGGGTGAAGTTTGAAACAGGGAGGATAAATAGGCCATGTTTGTCTCATCTCATCAGTACCACCAGAGGAATACCTCCTCACAGCCACAGTGCAAATGGAAACTTTTCAAAAACACTACGACCACAAACAAAAGTAACAAAAGTAATAGATTAAAAATGTACTTTTATAGCCAGTACAGTACAATACTTTTCCATGTGTCCAGATTACGATCGTTGTGAGTTTTGTGGCTTCTCAGCTCCCTGTGTTACCTCTCTGTGGACTTTTACAGAGATTCATACACGGTCAAAAGAGTCAAAAGCCAATCAGCATGTGGGATGAAGTCATGGCCCTCTGTTAGCATTGCCCCAGGGAACTGTTGGACAAAACCTGCCACTAACACCTGACACCTCATTGTGAATGATCCTCTAAAGAGTGCACATCCTCCTCACTTGGGCCAAAGCAACTGGGCAATTTACACACTCTACTCTGAGATGATTTAAGGAGTTTGTCTTTTCTTATTTTGCTAGCCTTATGGGAACCAGCTTTGACAAACCTTTAGATTTTGGATTTGCTCTGATGGTTAAAGTTAGAGCTGGATTTAGATTTGAATAAGACATGCCTTGTAATTATGTCCTACTGATTTTAAAAGGTCTACCATCCTCCTTGTGGCTCTGGGATTTCCAAAACACAAAATGAAGACATAGCCACTGCTGATTTTAGTATCGTAAATACAGCAAGAGACGGACACGAAAAAGACGGGATGACATTAGTCACCTGGAAACTCAAGCTACATTTCTCATCCCACTAAATGACGTCATGAGAAAGCACCTGCTCTTAGGACACAAAACACACTATGTGCCCGGGAAACAGCTGCCCATCTATTGTTGTCTGGAGTTTTGGTTTATGGACAACATGAACCTCTCAACAAAGCCACATCCCTGCACATGACAATGGCCTAAGTAGGAGGCAGAGTGAAGGGCATGCAGTGTTAAATGAAGTGCAATGTCAGCCTTTTACTTATTTTTATTGGGTAGTCAAGTGGATGGTGCAGCTCTACTGGGGACTGCAGTAAAAGAGGAAGGAGGGTTGTTTCACACCTTGGTGTCTACTCTGCCATCAGCTGCTCTGATAGACTCTTGTATACAAACATGGATATTCACAGGCTTGTATCACTGTAATGCTTTGACTAAGTGGGGAGCACTGGTTGTGATGCAGAAAACTGAATAGGTTTTCTGGAGCAGCTCCAAGAGGGCGCTGTGTTGGCCAGTAAAATATCTCCAAGAACACATTCCTGGAATATTACTTTGTCTTACCTGAATGTTTACTGTTAACCTCATGATCACTGCAAAGAAAATAACATAATTGTCACCATGGTAGTCTTGCAGAGCAACAAAAACCTTCCTCATATCTGTCATACAAACTGGACTGTCTGGATTCTGTTTCACTGTCAAACTCAGACATCACATATTAATCCAGGGCTATATTTTTTTCTAAAGCCACTAAGAAAGACAGGAAATACAGGACAAGGTGACTCAGGCAGGAGTCTGCACACCAACCACTTTTTTGCTGAAATCATCTATAGTCTTATTTTATTCCTTTTGAAGGTAACCCATTGCAATTACCTGTGAAAACATAATCTGCATACACTGCAAATGCATCAACTCTGGTATACCTAACACAGACAGAACTGTAAACATCCATTCACTGACTTAACTGCTTATCTATGCAGGGGTTGGGGGTGTGGTGTGGGGTGGTGTGGGGTGGTGGATTCAATCCTAGCTGACACAGGGTGAAGGCGGGGTACACTCTGGACAGGTCACGAATCTGTCACAGGGCTGACAGGTAGAGACAAACCACCTCACACACTTACATCCACACCTATAGATAACCTAATTATTAAAATCATGCAAACATGCAAACTCCACTGGGACCAAACCGAGAGCCTCCTTGGTATCAGGCCTTATCCACTGGACCACAATGCCACCCTGACTGTAAAAATGTGTTAATGTAATTTAATGTATCATCCAGTTTCAGGTAATCACCCATTGCCTCTAAATCAAGTTTAATTTTGTTTGATCCCAACCAAGCAGATGTTCCCATCTTTATTGCTGTGATTGGCCAGTGAGACTGTGATCAGCCCAGTAATCCTGTCTGTGTCCCAGCCAACAATGTGCATTCAAAGAAAAGCCTCCAGTGATCTGTACCTGCTTTTTACCTGCTTACCGTAATCCTGCAAGAGGAACATCTATTTACATCAAGTGAACTTGAACGTGACAGAACAGAGCAGCAGAACAATGAGTTCAGCTCCACCGGTTCATGATTAACGTTTCTGTGTTTTGTGTTTGTGCTAGGCCTAAATGAAGTGAATTGAATAACTTGTGTGGCTCTTGGCATCTAGCCTTTGAACTTTTTTCATTGTGACCCAACAGAAGATGAGAGACTGTTGCTCAGTGTTATGTCAGTAGAGCATTACTCTTCTCTGTACTGAGGGAGGCACTGTTGGATTTGTTGGATCATACAGGCATTTCTAAAACAGTAATACAGATCCAAAAAACTACCAGCTGACAAGAGTAACCAGGGAGACGAACAGTAAAACTTGGGTCATGTCGAATAATAATAAGAAAATGTCACAAAGACAAACCCCAGAAACATTTGGAATATGGGACTTCATCAGCAGCTCTTCTCTTTCTACCCTGATGTTATGAGGTAGTTTATTAAATAAAACAAACTGTATTTTGTTTAATCTAAGCTCTTA
This sequence comes from Selene dorsalis, assembly GCA_900303245.1. NCBI lineage: Eukaryota > Metazoa > Chordata > Actinopteri > Carangiformes > Carangidae > Selene > Selene dorsalis. The sequence goes on from OMNW01025147.1 coordinate 67,656, forward strand.
CAACTGTTCAGTGCAGGATTAAATGTGTTTTCAGTCAGAAACCTGGAATAAAAAGTTGAGTGAGTTGTGCTTATTTTTGCACACAATGAAGAAGCTGATCCAGAGATCCAGAACCACAGGTGCACAAATACCTGTGTAAGCAGAGTTAATACTGAAAAAACCTCCTGGAAGGAGAAAAAAGGAACAAGGAGAAGTTCCCACACTTTGACTGTTTTGTTTCTCTCTCTGTGTTCTTTCTTTTTTTTCATTCCTGCCAAAATGTAAAGCAGTGTGCCAGCCATGAATGAAAAAAAAAAGAAAAGATGGGGATGGGGGGAAAGAATAGACTAGAGAAAAACCAACAGTGACTCGTGTAACTCACCTGTTGGTGAGAGTTTTTGTTTGGTGTTTCATTCAGACAACGGGCGGCTGGGCGGCCCCTCCCTGAGACAGCGCTGGTTCCCAGGTAGAGAGAGGAGAGATGGGAGGAGAGTTCTCACCACACTCCCCAACCGTTCTCACCGCAGCTCATTGGTCGGACGTTGCCTCATCGCTGAAACACGACCCTGCTCCAGCAGTGCAGGCAGGTGTATGAGGCTGCAGGGCAGAAGGAGCTGGCAAGTGAGCGTGCCAGACTTGAGGACAAAAGAGACATGTGAGATGGAGGAGGAGGAGGAGGAGGAGGAGGAGGGTGATGAGCAAGTTTCACTCAGCTTTGTCATACCTTCAGACTCTCAAAGTGTCATGCTTGTGTGAGGCATCGTTTAGCACCTTGTGTGTATGTGTTTGTGAGAATTCAACTCACCTTGTGCCTTTGTGTTCAGCAGCTGCTCCACCATCCTGAGGACAGGTGTACACAAACAGTGGATATTTTGCCAATACATAGGCAAATGAGCCTCTTGAATCAAATGATGGTCTTAACTTTGGCGGCCTGTTCCCATGCCGTCATTGTTGACCATCAAAAACATAATTTTTGGGACTTAAGTGTGACTTGAGCGCAAATCACAAGTCTCAGGCCTACACTCAAGTCTGTACTCTGTCCCGTACTACATTTCAAGTAACTTGACTTTCCCTTTCTTATTCATTCTTTTATATTTGTTCTGTAAACAATGAAAAAACTGTTAAAAAAAACAGTTAAAAACAGACATTCAGGTGCTCAGGACAGTTTTCCACGTGTTTTCTTTTATCTTTTGACATTTTATTTTGGCAGCAAGGATTTACAAATGAGAGAAATGAAAAGTTGTGTTACATTTAATTAATTTATCTGACAATATGAGGCTAAATTTCAAATTCTGAAATCACCAAATCTGGAGGTTGAACTCTGCTATTGATCAGGATCGTTTTAAAAGGTAGACTGAAACATGTCACTCTGTTTATTCCTGTGTGAAATGGAACGTGACTGTGGCTTTGAATATCTCTGGAGCATGTTTTTTTTTTTTTTTTTAATTTTCTTTCTTTTTTCAGAAAACTGTGTGAGTTCAGACCAAGGTGTGAGGTTCAACAAGTCAGCCATGCACTATCTCAACTGGTGAGGCTGGTGAGTGGAGAATAGGTACACAGAGATATGAGTGAACTTGCGCTGCACCTGGGAACATCATGAACTCCCGAGTGGCTTCCTGAAGTCAGCTCTTATCAGGTGACAGGTGACTTCCTGGTGTGGGTTTCGACAAGGCCTCCACCTGGAGACATGTTTACTGTCTTGACAGTCTGACTGACAAGGAGCAATAGCAGGTGAATGTTTACCCATTTGCTTTCTTCAGTTATGTCGCTTAAAGGGACTTTTTAACTACATGGTTACGTTTTTCAAATGTACACCTATCATGCTAACATGAAGAACTAAATTGCATTGAGCTGTAATTGGTACCTACCTTAACTTTCTTTCACATCACAGCCGCTCTGCTTTACTGCTCCAAACTTCTGCTGTTACTAAATTACAGTTAAATCCCTTTGACTTAAAATGAAGCTCCACTAAATTTACAGGACTTTCAAAGTTTTAGTTAAGTAACATACTGCCCACTCCCTTCTTGGAGAGCACTACTGCATATGTGAAAAGGCTGTATAAAGCCTTTGTGTCTCCAGAGGGAGCTGCATGAACATGCACACACAAGCACAAACTGTATGGACAGCGCATTGGTAACCCTGGTCTTTACACTGTGGACGGTGTGCTCTTTGTGTCACTACTCTCAGGACCATTTATAGACAATATCAAGTTCAAGCTCTCTTACATCGTCCTTCGTCAGCCTTGCAACACCAGAACAAAGTTTTCACTCCAGTCATTGTGGGTGCCTTCCTCCACCTGACTGGACAAACATAACTGTTGTTAGGGTAACACTGACTTCCCTTATAATTTTCAGATTGGAGAAAAAATAGATTTCTGATTTCTGTTTGTGCGGAACAGTCATCATCTGGCAAAGTTTGGGACAGACAGCCCAGAGCATCTGTATCATCTTGAATTATAGTTGAACAAACAAACTTTGAAATACTTTTCTCCTTGTCTTTCATCTGACAACTGATCCCTCTCACTGGATTCCATGTAGGGTTCATCGTTGAAACAGTTTACACACTTTAGGGCTCATACAACGTCATGAAAGAAACAAAAGTCAAGCCCACGTGGGCATTAGGCCACACAAAGAAGACCTTCTGAACACAGAAGCTACCAAAACTGTTGTGAAGTAGTGAGCTCTGCTATTTACCTTTCTCATGCCTCAAAGATTTAAGTGTGCGTACCTGTGTGTGGGTGTGTGAATGAATAAGTAAATGCGTCTGTATATGTTTGAGTTTGTGTGTATGTGTGTGTATGTGCGTGCATGTGTGTGTGTGCACGTGTGTGTGTGTGTGTGTGTGTATGGGAGGGCGGGTGCCTCTGGCTTCTGCCTCTGTCTGTTAATGTGTGTCAGTCTGCAAGCGAGGCAATGAGCCCGGCTGTGTGCCTGCTGGAACTGCGTGTGTGTGTGTGTGTGCTGACGGGACCTGTCATTATCAGGCCCACACATCTCTGGCACTGTCTGTGTTGACACTCTGCCCGAGGGGGAACGAGTCTGCAGAGGTTGAGGAGAGCAGCGGTTTCCCACGGCTGCTGCTCTCAGCCTCGGCCCTGCCTCTGCATTCCAGGGCTGCCAGCGCTCTGTAAATGTTTGGACAGCCTTGAACAAATAACACACCTTGAAAGGCACAAGCACAAGCTCTCTCTCCCTCTCTGCACACCCTGCCTCTTCATCTGCCTCCTTAAGCTCACATCGCTAACACCCCCAACTGGCCCAAACCACAAATCTACCTCCCTCTCTGCCACCGGCCCGGCCACCGCCACTCTCAAACTTTCCCAGCTTCACTTTCATGCACAAATAAACATCAGCCTGTGCTGTGTTACTATTGTACACTTGCATATACAAACATGCAGACCCACACCTGTGTATATATAAATACACATATATGCCTGTTATTCCTTGACAGCAAGATTGTAGCTGTTTTATCTTTGGAGTTAACACACAAACACGGAACTATAAGACAGGTACATATTTGTGAAAAAAATAGCATAAAGTACATAACCCCCCTAACATGCATGTAATGGACTAAAAGTGAATTCTGGTCTGGTTATACAGCTCGCATGCTGCAGACTATGCAATTATAGCATCTTTAAAAAGACAAATAATTCTGGCATTATATTTTGTTAGTGGAGGAATGAGGCAATCATGTGGAAATCTGTGCAATTCTTGTGTTTCTTTCAGCCCAGTCCTCTCACAGTCCCCAGTTCAAATATGTGAGGGTGTGCTCGCCAGATACTACTGCTAGGAGTCGCCAAAGTCAGACATTTTTAAGTCCCACACTTCAGAGAGCTTTAAAGTAGACATTTCAATCAGTTCAGCTTAACCTGAAGTTGCTAAGTCCATTAAACTATAGTCTCTGATTGAGGTGACCACATGCTGCAGGGTCTTTGCCCACAAATGCAGAGGTTCAATTTCCATGTGCACATTTGGCAGTTTTCAGGGGTGGGAAGCCAGTGAGGGATTCAACACAGTATATTAGGGATTACATCCATGTTGGATAATTCCTAGTTTACATTCATCACAGAGGTTATATGCACATACAAAGACTTAAGTATCCTTTATGTAGGGAGGTGCAAAGTGAGGGTATGTAAGTTAGGTTCGTGGTGTGCCAGGTTGGTCTGACTCATGTTGGAGAGTTTGTGCATGATCAACTTTTAATTTACTATAAACACAGTACTTGACTGAACTGTAACCATACTGTATCAATGTTTTTTTTGTTTGTTTGTTGTTTGTTTTTTTGCCATAACAACAGCCTGGATCTAAGGCCAGTCATACCAAACTTTCCATGTATATATCTACAGTGTATGTACATATTACAAATTGAAAAACACTGGCACTCAGTGTATAAAAAGTTATTGAGTGTAATCCAAGTTTCTGCAGACTGATCTGCCTGTAGGGTCGGAAGGATTTTTACAGCCACAGTGACTCATCCTGGTTGTTCTGTCTGCATCCTCCACAGGGCAACATGGGGAGTCAGCAGCAACAAAGACCACTGCAGAAGAAATTAGCCATTAAAAATTGGGAGAAAACATAAGTCCACACATGCAATTTCCCAGGCTTCTTGTCACTAGGATAATAACACTGGAAAATGGAAGGCATTGACGAAATTAGTGCCATAATGTTTATGAGCTTTGTACTGCCTCAACAATAAAATTTTGTTCTACTTTTTCAGCAGTGACATGGAAGTTGGAGTCACCTTACAAAACCCGCAGCACCTCTAAATTTCCTTGCCTGTTGAGTGCTACATGTTGAAAAAGAAAATGTTGTCTGACTTAAATCTCTGTGAGGATCAACAGCCATAAAGCTAAAGGGAGACAGAATTTATTCAGTTCAACAGTTCAACTCTGTCAAATCTTTTATGATAGTATTTAATCAAAATCTGTGCAGTGTCATAGAGCCAAAGCCTCTGACGCCCATTCACCGCAACCACGAAGATTTTACATCATTTTCATGCTTATAAAAATGACAAGGCTCCTACACAGGAGAAGAAACAGGCACTGAAGTTCTCACATAAATGTTCATCAGAGCTTGTACTGCTCAATCTGATAAGAAAGTGAAGTTTGAAGTGCAGCTTGTAGATGTTTTGATATATGTACATGCTCAACCTCAACTAATCCCCAGCACATGCAGACCTAGTGTTTACATGGCATGCTAACCACACAAAGACTTCCTGCCAAAGTGGGGTTGTGAACATGATGACAGTTCTCAAACTCGGTTTAATGAGCTCCTAATCATGTAACAAAACCACACGCGGATAATACAAGAGGTAATGACTGCTTCCTCCCAGACGTCCTCACGATGTGCGCTGGTGATTAAGACATTCGAGCTACTGTGAATCCAAACATCCATGCCATTAGGACAAATGTCTGCATAATGTAGCCACTTGTCAGCTGGGCCCTCCCTCATACAGTATGTGAACAGCACATTCATTGGGTAATGGGCTTGATGAGCAACAACATGGCACGATAATAGCGAGGCTGACCCAGTATGAATTTCCACACAACCACCCACACGTGCAGCCTGATGTCTGCCAGCAGCTGTGGAATCTGGAGTTCCTTGCTCATAGTAAATCCCACGAAACATAACGCAGGACAACTTCCACTGCACTCCTCGGGCAGCAGCCACTCAAACACAGCTCTGTTTTCATTGTCGGGAGGCCTCAGGGTACATATTTCTGTAATTTGGCTTTTATGCTCAGCAGTTTTGCAGCTGTGATGACATTTGGGTGTCGCCCCCCTGTTTCTCACGGTCTTGCTGCCAACGCTGCTCCGGCCGCTGGTCGTCAGCCAAGACTGAGGTCTGTGTGTCAGCCCCCACTTCTTGTGTACACATGAACACTGAAAGAAGGTGCTTTTGAAAAAAAAAATATTCCTGGCAATCAAGTTTAACCACAGTGGGCTTTTTTTTTTTTTTCACAGGGTCAGTTTTCCAAACTGTAGCTCAATGGTTTCAGGGGGAAGAGGGAAGTTATAAGTACAGCACATTGAAGTGGTTCAATAAATGCACAGGCTTTCTTTGTTTTTAAGCTTTGTAGGTGCCTCAGGTGATGGCCACTGTAGATATGTGAGTGATTGTATTGACGATTATGTCCATCATCAGCTTTTTAGTTGTACTAAGCAGCCATTGTGGCTTGTTACTTTTACCTTTAATTCATATATTAATTAATTTTACTTTACTAATAGTAACAGTGTTGACGTATTT